>SNQJ01S0041119.1:19270-46698 GCA_010110895.2 Picea sitchensis
TCCGGAAATATATATTCATCCATGTACAGATAATTAAGTTGAAAAGGCTTAAACCTATTGACAATGAGTAAAATTAATCACCTTTTAATTTAAAATTCTAATCTGATGGCTAACAATTGAAGATGCTGGCATATTCTTAGTCATCCTCCCAAATCAAATCAATGAATGCATAACTTGTATTTTTGAATGCATCCATTAACCTGTTTACCTTTTAACATTTACCTAATCATATTAAGAAATTACTGTAGCACTATATGATTGCCACTTTAAATGATTAAACTTTGAATTTAGCACACTGGCTATGCTGGCTGTAGACGCTCATTTTTTGTCCACCAATGTTCATCAGCCACGATCTTGAGTGACTGCTAATGTATATTCATTCATGAAATATATCTTACGATGACTGAAATTTGTAATGCCTTTCCTTTATCTTATATTTTTGCTTATATTTTAAAAATATATTAATGTCAATCATCATCACTTATAATTAAATCTTTCTCTTCTTACTTCTTACATCAGTATAAAAAATATATTAATGTTAATCATCATCACTCCTAATTAAATCTTTCTCTTTTTAATACTAACATAGATTCATCTTAGTTCCAGTTTTATTAAGGGTAGATTTAACACTAGTATAGATTCATCTTAATTTTGATTAATGATTTTATTAAAGGTAGAGAGGAATCAAATCTTTAAAGATACAATCCATTCCTTTTGATTTTAATTTTTTTATTATTATTTAAAAATGATTGTGTTAGCTCCACATTAAATTTAAGCATAAAATTACACATAGACCTAATACTGGTCTCTAGAATACCTCCGTAAACACAATGAAGGACACTCTGAATATCTTATAAACACTATAGCAGTGTATGTTAATTTCATAATGACGAGTAAAAGCAATTTTCATGGTTGCAACCCTATTATATTTATTTGCAATCCATATTCATAACCATTTTCATGTAAACATGACTTTGAAGATTAATGATAATGCATTGGTTAAAATGGTAAATCATTTTCCACACAATGCAACAATTTAGGGTTTTCTTTTCCACCTTTCTATCTAGTTGTGGAGTGTATTGAGATCATTGGGTTTGGGATAATGCGATGTTGTTTGTGGTATAATCATGAATGTTATGACTGAGTGTATTGAGATCGTTGGGTTTGGGATAATGAGATATGGAGTGTATTGAGATCATTGGGTTTGGGATAATGCGATGTTGTTTGTGGTATAATCATGAATGTTATCACTAAGTGTATTGAGATCGTTGGGTTTGGGATAATGAGATATTGAAAGTGGAATTAAAACAAAGGATACTATATATATATATATATAATTTTTTTGAATTTTTTATGTTTTGAAGGGGAATAATATTTTCCTGTGGTTTTAAAGAGAATAATATTTTTTTGTTGTTTTGAAGTCAAAGACTAACTTTACTTGTAACTACAGTAGAAGTTCTATCAATTTTAAATTGGATTTAAAACTTCAAAAAGTCTTGTGCCAGATGGAAAGGATTTAAAACTTCAAAAAATCTTGTGCCAGATGGCTGGACAACAGAGTTTTTTCTGGTTTTTTTTGACATTTTGGGTGAAGAAATAGTGTAGTTGGTTGAAGAATCAAGAACGAAAGGTAGGGTTAATGGGGCATTGAATGCAACTTTTCTTTCTTTGATTCCAAAGAGTGAGAACCTTGGAAATTTTGGGGATTATAGACCCATAGCTCTCTGCAACCTATTATATAAAATCATTACTAAAATTATTGTTAACAGAATAAAATCTTCACTGTCCTTTGGCATATCAAAGGAACAATTTGGCTTTCTAGAGGGAAGGCAAATCACCGATGCCATTGGTATTGTTCAGGAAGCTTTACACAATATTAAGGTCAAGAATATCAATGCTATGGTACTTAAACTAGATATGATAAAGACATATGACATAGTTGACTGGGGTTTCCTAAGATTGGTACTGTTACATGTGGGAATGAGCTTTGAAGCAACTGATTGGATCACGGGGTGTGTAACTTCTGCAAATTTTGTTGTTTTAATCAATGGCAAGCCTACAGATTTCTTTAAAAGTTCAAGGGGACTAAGGCAAGGGTGCCCATTATCCTCTTTTCTCTTTCTTCTTTTTGTGGAAGGCCTAAGCAGAGATATAAAGGAACAAGTTAGAGAGAACAACTTAGAAGGGATTCTGGTGTCTAGAGGGTTATATATTACTCACATTATGTTTGTTGATGATATTATCTTGTTTGGAAATGGATTGCTTGGTGAGTGGATTTTATATAATGACCTATTAGAATTGTTCATTAAATCCACTGGAATATCTTTCAGTCCACATAAATCAATGTTTCTTGAAGCTAGATGGTCAACGGAAGATATAGCTTTATTGAAGGAGTTTTTTCCTTATGATGTAAAATTTGTAGATAAAGGGTTTAAGTATCTTGGTTGTTTTATTAAATTGAATTGTTAAAATAAGGCATATTGGTATTGGTTGGTGAGAAAGATTGAGAAAATGATTGCTAATTGGAGCCTAAGATGGTTAAGCTTAGGGGGAAGAGTGACACGGTGAAAGTTGTACTTGAAAGTATACCTTTATATTGGCTCTCTCTGGCCAAAATTCCAAAAAGTGTACTTAATATTATCAGAAGGAGAATGTTCAGTTTTTTGTGGACTGAAAAAAAGGAAAAAGAAGACATTCACTTGATAATATGGAAAAATATAGATAAACTTAAAAAGCTCGGGGGGTGGGGTGTAAAAAAATCTATACTTTTGGTAAAGCACTTGCTACAAAAAATCCATGGAGGTGCCTCATGGTACCTGGGCTTTGGCATGAGCTAATTGTAAAAAAATATCTCAGGAAGAAGTCTGTGGCTACATGGCTTAGGCAAGGAAGAAGTAAGTGGTCAGGTGGCTCTAATATTTGGAGGGCCCTCACTTTGTCTTTAAATATCATAAATGAGTGGTTGGTTTGGAAGCTAGGTGATGGAAGGGATGCCAAAATTGGGTTTGATCCCATGGTTGGGTCACACAATTTTTACCAACTCTCAAGGAAACTTATTACAAAACTTAAGGACCTAGGATTTGAATTTCTGGCACAAGTAAGAAGAGTGGATTTGGAAAATTCTAGACAAACATGGTGGATAAAGGAAGAGGTTTTAGGATTGGAAAGAGACTTGAAAGATGAATGGAATAACTATGTGAAAGGTTTATTCAGTTTGTGTATTGAATTGAATAAAGACAAAGATTTATTAATGTGGTCTTGGGATACCAAAAGTGGCCAAGTAAGTGCAAAGAAAGTCTATGAGGTACACATGTTGGAGGTAGTAGAGACTGAACCTATTTTCTAGTATAATGACCTCTGGAAATGGCAGTTACCATTAAAAGTAAAACTATTTATGTGGCTACTGTTAGAACAAAGAATCCTTGGGAAAATTTAGTAAAAAGAGGTTATCATGGACCTAGCAGATGTATTCTCTGTGGGAATTACGAGGAGACTGTTTGTCACTTATTTGTTGTTTGTACCTTTACTAAAGATATATGGTATTCAATGCTTAAGCTATTAAAATGGGATGGTGTATTGGAAGGAGGACAACTTAGTGAATGTATGCTAAACTGGAAAAGAAGGAAGGGAGAAAAACTAGAAATTCCATGTATTATCTGTTGGGAGATCTGGAAACATAGAAATATTGCTATATTTGAAGATAGACCCCTGAATAGGGACAGAGTATGTACTAGTATTCTTCAGGTTCTGGGAGAAACTAGAATACGACATGTCACTAAGGATAAGAGGATTGACAGACCACCTTTACTTCTATGGGATTAGGTTGTGGTTTTTTTTGATGATGCTTCACAAGCAAGGGGTGAGACATGCAGAGCAGGAGCTGTTTTAAAATGTCCAGTGTTGGGTACTTTTAGAATCAAAATGAATTGTGGCAGTGGACTAATACCAAAGAAGAATTACTAGCATTATGGTGTAGATTATTTTTTGCACACTATAAAAAGGTAACAAGGTTGCAATTGGTAGGTGACTCAAAAGTGATTATTGACTCGTTTACTAATGCAAATAATATTTGGGTGGTCTATTTGCAGCCATGGATGACAAAGATTAGAGATCTCATCAGAAAATTTACGCAACTTAAAATTCATCATATATACAGAGGTTTCAACATGGAAATTGATCTACTTTCAAAAGAAGCTCTATCTCTCGAGGAAGATGGATTATATTATGCAGCCGAAATTGAGGGATAGTTAGATCCTTTTGACAGAATAGACATCGGTTAAATATAAAGATGATTGGAAATTGGTACTGTTATTTTGGAACTGATTACAAAGAATTTGCAATTTTTAATTCTGGTGACTATATATTTTAGAGCGTTCTAGCTCTCTAGGACTGATATGATAAGTTGAAATCTGTAGACTGTGCAGAAGCATAAAGAGTTTAGAGAGATATGATAAGTTGCAATCAGTAGACTGTGTTGCAGCATAAAGTTCTTGAGAGATATGTACGTAACAGAATAATTATATTCTCTAATATAAGTATTTTTTCTTTTGAAGAAGGAGTCATTATATTTCTAACATTATATATCTGCGGTTTTGAGGTATTTGAGAGATAAAGTCAATCCAAAATAATAATTGTTACATTTTTTTTCCACTTCTTTTCAATATGAGCACTCCACCACCTATTCCAAAAACTCAGCCTAACAGGGGCAGGCCGCCCAAAATCACCCTAGAGGTCCTTTACGATTATAGAAAAAATAAGAGAAGAGAAAGATGTCAAAATCCAAATAGAGTTAGAAACATCAGAAAAAAGGAGTGAAGAAAGAGAGGTAAAACTGCAAATAGAGCTAGAGGCAATGATTGATAAAAAAAATTAAAGATACCATTCAAACTCAAATAGAGGATAGATACTTAGGGTTCAAGAGTGAATTGTAGAGAATGAAGGATAAGATTAAAGAAATGCAAAAACATAAAAAATCAACCCCAGAATGAGGGGTTGAATAAAATCACAACTTGAGAGATAGGATTAAAGAGCTAGAAGAAAAAATAACCAACAATTTGACCTTTAGTAATATGGAAAAGAAATTGGATATCAACCCCATCAAAGAGGAAATGAATAAGCTAATTGAATTGGAACATGAGCGTAACAAAAGAGCTTTAAACCTCATAAGTTTTGGTATAAAAGAACAACAAGAAGAGGATACACTAGAAATAGTAAAAGAAGAATTAAATAATAAATCAAAAATTGATACAACTTACTCATAGAAGTAAAGATGCTAAGAAAAATAATTGATCACAAAGATAGGTTGATCTGTTTCAAAGTAAGTTGTAATGACCATAAATATAACATACTTAGTAAATCACTGATATTAAAAGGGTTAGGAATATTTATAAATGAAGACCTCATTCCCGAAGACCAAGCTAAATTAAGGAAGGAAGTTCAAAAGGTAAAAGAAATCAAGAAATAAGGAAAATATGCAATAATTAGAAATCGAAAAGTTATTGATAGGGTTAGAGACCAGAAGGATAATAATAAATAGGAATTTGGGACACTCAGGATCCTTTTTTGGAACTATCATGGCTTTCCATGGCACAAAGGTCCTATGATAAATTGGATCTCGAGTGATATTGATATTATCTGTCTAGTTGAAACTTGGGAGCATGAGGATTCTAAGGTCCCTAACATAGAAGTATTTGTCTTATGGTCGGCATGGAACAAAAAATACAACCATAGAGGGATATGAGACATATCTTGTTATATTAGAAAGAACATTTCTCCTCACATTCAACTTCATAAGATTAACCCTCTCAATCCTTTATCTAATGACTCCAACCATAATCCTTTATGGCTAGATGAGGAACTTGTTTTATCTAATAGATACAAAAGAAGCTTTGAAGACCTAATTGATAATTTGTTTGGTATTGAGTTGGTCAATCTCTGCAACTCTCAAGGCCTAATAATTTGCAATGGAGTAATGAAGTGGAAAAACTCCAACCAGATGACTTGTATTCATGGGCTAGGTAGTTGTTTTGTAGATTATGTGATATTTGATATCCCCGTTTCCAACCAAATAACAAATTTTGACCTTTTAAATGACCATGAGMTTGACTCTGATCATAAACCTTTAACGCTAACTCTAAACTTTTCCATGCATAGGAGCGTCATTGAAGAAATTATGATAATCAAAGGAATTTGTGCTTTGAAAAAAGAAAAGTTGACATTTTCTTAAAGGATTTAAATAGTAAATTAAATCTCATAACTTATAAGGACAACATTGAAGAACTCTATCATAATTTTACAACTACCCTTTCCACTTCTATTAACAAGTTCTCTTTTGAGGTGTCCTATAAAAATAATAATAGAATGATCAACCCTTTGTATGATAAATAATGTAAAATTTCTAGGAAAGTCATTAGGGATGCTTCTAATGAGTCCTTAAAACTCGACAAGATCAATACATACAAATCCCTAATTAAAAGGAAAAAAGGGTACTATATCAATAAAAGGCAAGAACAACTTTCACAACTATATATTTTGGATCCTAAGAAGTTCTGGAGACAAATTCTAAAACACAATGCTAAATAAAATAATAGGATTCCCTTAAGGGACTGGAACTCCTACCTTAAAAGTCTTTATGAGTTCCTTAATTCCATGGACACCATTCCTATTTTCCCTACAAAGGAAAAAGTTTTTTCTTTAGATGACATAGAGTTCGGGGTTAAGCGACTTGCAAATGGGAAAGCTAAGAACATTGAAGGCTACCAAGATGAAATTTTTAAAATTGGAGGGCCAATCCTTATCCCTCACATACACAAGCTCTTCAATTTAGGAGTCAAGCAGGGCTTCCCTAAACCCTGGATGAAAAGCCTCATTGTTCCTATTTTAAAAAATGGGGATAGAAACATTCCCTCTAATTATAGGACCATTATGATTAGCCCGATTTTAGCCAAGTTTTATGGAATTATTTTGGAAAAGAAGATTAGCCTTTGGCTAGAAAATCATGGTAAAAGATCTAAAGGCCATTCCAGGTTTAGGAGATATCATTCATCTGTGGACCATCTTCCTACCTTTAGGATCATTGTAGAGGAGTTCTGCAATACTAAAACCAATATTTTTTGTTGTTTTGTTGACTTTATAAAATATTTTGACATGGTTCCTAGGAAAAACCTTTGGAATAGGTTGGAAGAAATAAAAGTGCCTCTCGAGTTGAGGGATGTTGCAACAAAGATGTATGAGAATGTTATTGCTAAGTTTAAAAACAATGAGGGTTGGTCAAAAGTGATTAACTACAATATCAGAGTCAAGCAAGGTTGTCCCTTGTCCCCTACCCTTTTTGGCATATACATTGACAAGTTAGAATATTGCTTGGAAAAACCAGGTTGTGTCGGCCCTACTCTCGCTGGTATAGTCATCAATCTTCTTCTTTATGCCGATGATATCGTTCTTATGGAAAGGAGTCCCCATGATCTTGAAAACCAACTAAGAATCCTCAAGGAGTTTTTCTCCAATATGGGTACGACTGTTAATACTGATAAGACTAAGGTCAGGATTATTAAATCCAATAAGATCCCTTATGATACCTTCATATATGACAACAACAAATTGGAGGAAGTGAATTCATACAAATATCTTGGAATTGATATTGACCACAAGCTCAATTGAAATTATAACATTGAGAAAAAGGTTATTGGGGGATGGAAAGCTTATTATGGGCTTGAAAACAATTGTAAATCAGCTGATCTTTGGAGTTGGGATAAGAAGAAACTCCTCTTTGAGACTCTTGTTACACCTGTTATTCTTTATGGATGTGAATTTTGGGGTTGTAGTATCTATGGTGAATCCTGGGAGAAAGATAGAGAAAATACAAAAGAATTTTATAACCTATAATCTCAACATTAAAGGAAATACGCCCTATCCCATCCTCCTCTTAGAAACAATCCTCTCCGCCATTGAGAGCATGGCTATGAATAGATACCCAATGTATACAAACAAGTTAAACAACATGGAAGACAAGAGGCTTCCTAAAATTGCTTCAAAATCGTGTCATAACCACCATTGACTCAAATGAGGATGGCATAAAGATGCCCAATCTTGGTTAAACTATTGGGGAATCATGGAAGACACCATTATGCAGAATAAAGATACTATTAAAAAAACGTCAAATCAAAATTTAAGGAGAAAATGCAGTGTGATAAAGAGTTAGAGGGAAAAAGAAAATTAAGGTATTATAAGGATGTAATCAACCCTAATCTAGAAGATCGAAATTATCTATCTGTTTTGCCAAGTGTAAATAAAAAAATAAACATTGTTAAGATAAGAACAAATTCTCAGGAGCTCCATAGTGAAACTCGGCATTGGTCAATTCCTAAAATGCCATGGGTTGAAAGGGTGTGTCGCCCTTGTGACACTAAGAAGGTTGAATATGAAAGGCACTTTCTCTTAGATTGTCCAAGCTAAACCCACATTAGATCTCATTTTCAAAATATTTGTCCAACTATCAACCTTTCTAACCTCTTAACTCAACAAAAGTATGGTGATCTTGGAAAGATTCTCTTAATGTTTTTTTAGCACAAAAACAAAATTCTAAAGAATAGAAAGTAATCACTTACCCTCTTAAGGTCCGATAGACCAATTCGGTCTTAGTGGACGTTAATCATCATCTTCATYATCATCATCATAAAATTTTGAATTTAAAATATATAACGTGTATTGAGATAAGTTTGGGATTTTAAGGAAAAATAATTCCATACTATAGTTCAATTTCTTTATTCAATGATAAAAGATTAAACATTATATTAGATAATTGTTTTTTATAAATTAAAAAAAATATTATGAGTTAACATAAATCATTTAGGATGTAATCCATTAAATAATAAAATACAATGTGATCCATTAAATAATAAAATATAAAAAGAAAATGTGTTTTAATAAATTATATAAATATATAGAAAATTAATAATGTCTTATATATTTATATAATTTTTAAATAAAATTGATATATTTAATAAAAAACACAATTTTTATAACATAAAAGCATTTCTTAAGTTTTTATTTCTACGTTTGAAAAAAAAAAAATTGTTTAAAATGAAAATCACTCTTACATATCAATAGATTTAAGAAATGCTGATATTAATTGGTATTAGTATGTATCATGAATTATCAATTTGTTAATTTTAAATATATTAAAAAAAAATTGAAAATGAATTTCGCTTAAATTTTTAACGACTTATGATTAAATACAAAACTTAAAAATTAATTGCTTTATAAATAATAAAAACCTAAATGTTATTTTATATAATTGTATTTTATTTAAATGATTTTTTTATAACTAAACATAAATCATTTAGCATGTAATCCGAAAAATGATAAAATATAAAAGATTATAATGAAGTATTAAATAATTTTTATTTTTTAAAATTATATTAGACATATTTACATGTTATTTGATTAAAAATATATATTTGTAATTATTGAATATTTACTTTTTTCAAATGTTTTATATTTTCCATATATATATATTAAAATATAAAGAATATAGTTATTTCAATATATTTATATATAGTTTTAAAATAAAATTGAGATGAAAAGTGAAAATTGATATATTAATAACAAATAATCTCCAAGTATAAATACTAAAAATAAATATTAAAAATGAAGTTTTATTTTATTTTTAAAATCTATCGATTGTATATTTTTCTAAACCATGTTACCCTATTAGCCTTTAATTTGAAATTCTAGAATTGAATCATTACAAGTTCAAATATTGTATTGAACAATATCAAGTGGCAAGTGTTCTTATGTGTACTTTATGAATTGAATTACTTGTATGTAACCATTTACGAATTTTGCATTATGATAATTATAGGAATTGTATGTAACCATGATGAATGTCACATTATAACAAAATTAAATAATGAAATTTAAATATACCATAATCATTAAGCAATATAACAATTAAGCAATATAACAATTCAACATAAGTAAACTATGATTTATGTCATATTACGACAAAATCCTTGATGAAAATTGAAATGCGATATAACCATTGAGGAACATAGTGATTCACCATAAGTTAACTATGATAAATGTTGCAATACAAAATTACCATTGAGGAATGTCACGATCCAATGTAATACTTGAGAAACATCACAATGTTGCATAACCATTGAGGAATGTAATAGTTTGACATAAGTCAATGAAGATGAATGTTACAATGCCACATAACCATAGAGGAACATTGATATCCAACATATCCCTTGACGGACATTGCAATGCTACACAACCCATGGGGAACACTACAATTTGACACAATTCCACCAACGCTACACGTGAAATAGCCATTAAGAAACATAAAAAATTAGACATAAACCTTGATGGAAATATTAATGTGGAATAATTGAATAGGAAAATCATAATTCCACACAAGTTGACCACCCACATTTATATCACAATGCATCATAATGATTTAGGAACGTCTTAATGGAAAATGACTCTTGAGGAACATTGCAAGGTGACATAACTATTGAGGAGCATCATTATGTGACAAAACTAATGAGGAATGTAGAAATTTGGCATAAGTCAATGAATCTAAATTTCACAATGTGATATAAGAATTGGGGAACATTGTAATTGAAGATAATCCTTGTTGATTGTCACAATGCAACATAGCTCATAAGTCAACTGATATGAACATGATTATTTTCAACATAATCATAGTCAACCATGGGTACCCATGGTCAATAATAGACAACATGTCCAGCCATAATCATAAGTCAACTAACATGATCATAATTATTATGACATAACCATAGTCAACCATGGGTACCCATGTCAAAAACAGTCAATATTGTTAACCAATGTCAATTATGCGTAACCATGGCCTACTAGAGTTAGTCATATTTGACCAAAGACAACCATGGTCTACCATAGTCAAACATAGTTGACCGTGTTCAACCACAGTAAACAAAATTCAATCATAGTGAACCATGGAAAACTAAAGACAACCATTGTTAATATAGGTCAACCATGATAAACATTGCAATAAAAAATAACCATTGAGGAATGTCACAATCTAACCTAACCCTTGAGGAACATTGCATTGCAGCATAATAATTGAGGGACATTGCAATTTGACATAAGTCAACCAAGAAGAATGTCACAATGCTACCTAGTGAATGATGAAAATCTAAACCCAACATATCCATTCTTAAACATTGTAATGTGACAAAACCCACCAAAAAGATTGCAATTCGACATAATTCCACCAAGATGAATGTCACAATGTGATAGAACAATTAGGGAACATCACAATGCGACATAACCCTTTATGAATTCCACAATGTGGCATAACCATTGAGGAATGTATAAATTCCATATAAGTCTAACTAAGATTGATATCACAATCTATCATGACCATTCAAGGACATTGCACTAAAACATAACCCTTGAGAAATGTCACAAGATGACATAACCCTTGATGAAAATTGGAATGTGACATAACCATTTAGAAATATTGTAATTCAACATAAGTCAATGAAGATGTATGTCACAATGTGACATAATCATTGGGGAACATCAAAATCAAACACAACCCTTGTCGAGCGTTGGCAGTATGACACAACCCTTGATGGACATTACAATTTAACACAACCATTAAGGAACACAACAATTCTATATAAGGCAACAAATATGAACGTCGCAATGTTACATTTCCATACTAAACCGTGGTTAAACATAATCAACATTGTTAACCTTATTCGACCATGACTAACCATAATCAACATGGTCAACTATCATAAATTCAACATAAGACAATGAATCTAAATGTCACAATGTGACATAGGAATTGGGGAATATCAGAATCACACATGACCCTTAACAACCTTTAGAATACAACATAACCCTTGATGGACATCACAATGAGACACAATCATTGAGGAATGTATTAATTCAAGATAAGTCAACTAAGATGAACATAATTATTGCAACATAACAATGGTAAACCATAGTAAACCAAATTTAACCATAGTAAACATAAGTCAACAATGATAAACATCACAATATGAATTAACCATTGAGGATCGTCACAATATAACCTAACCCTTGAGGAACATTACATTGTGACATAGCCATTGAGGAACATACCAATTTGGGATATCTCAACCATGAAGAATTTTGTAGTTCTACATAACTATTGAGGAACTTCAAAATCCAATATATTTATTCATGAATGTCACAATTAACAAAACCCATAAAAAACATTGCAATTCAACATAAGTCTAGTAAGATGAATGTTGCAATGCGATAAAACCATTAAGGAACATTACAAATGTGACATAACCCTTGATGGCTATCACAATGTGAAAAAACCACTGAGGAACATGACAATTCCATATAAGACAACTAATATGAATATGACAATGCATCATGATCGTTATGAACATCACACTGAAACCTAACCCTTGATGAACATCTCAATGTGACATAACCATCGAGGAAGGTTGAAATTAGACATAATTCAATGAATATGTATGTTGCAATGTGACATAATCATCATGGAACATCGCAATCCAACATAACCCTTGAGGAATGATTGCATAACCCTTGATGGACATTGTAATGCTATGCAACCATTAAGGAATGTGACAATTCGACATAAGTCAACCAAGATGAATGTCACAATGTGACATTACCTTAGTAAAACCATGGTTAAACATTATCAACATTGTCTTTGACCATAGTCAACCATGGATAACCATAATCAACATGGCTAACCATAGTCAACCAAATTCAACCATAGTGAAGCATGGCCAACTAAAGGCAACCATGGTTAACATAAGTCAACCATGATAAACATCGCAATATGAAATAACCATTGAGGAACATCGCAATCTAACTATAGTAAAACATGGTTACACATAGTCATCCATAGGCAACCACAATTACCATGGATACAAGATTCAATAGGGTCAACCATAGTCAAACATGGAGAATCAAATTCAACCATAGTCAACCAAAGTCAACTAAATCCAACCATAGTCAAATATGGTCAAACATAGTCAAATAGTTTCAACCATTCTCAACCAAAGTTAACCATAGTCAGCTAAAGTGAACCATAGTCGAACACATTTGTAATGCCTCATTTTGACTTTGGAAGATAAACTACATTATGACCTATTTGCATTTCCTTGGTTATTATCTAGGGAACATTGTTAGAACAATGATACTTCAATATATGGACATGTAGACCTACATATATGTGAATATTATGAATAGTTACTATTTGTATGATTAGTGTGATTTACTTCTAGCATGTTAGTTTTGAATAAAATATTTTGGTACATGGATACCAGGTTTGAATGATATGTTTTAATGCAATTAGTACCATGCACCTGGTGAATAACTATTTGATTTGCATTGTTCACCAATGAGTAATGTGGAAATCACATGTCAATAGTTTTATGGTTATGTATGATCTTGTGTTGTAAACTAACCTACAGGTTGAATGGGTTATATGATAGTGAGATAAGTTTGATATTAAAGTGGTTGATGTCATGAACATTGAATGTGATTTGGTATGCTAGGAAGAATCATTCTATTATATAATTATTAAGTTCAATGTAGCATTATGATATTTGGGCAAGTGTAGGTTTTACAGGTAGCATAGTTTCTCAAACTAGATATTCAATGACAAATCTCTAAAAAATGCAACAATATCATAGTATGGTTAATTATAGGTTGTTCACCCTAGTTCTATAAGGGGGTGGATGTATTTTCCATTGTTTATCCTCCACAACTTGGAGTCATGAGAGAGTTTTATTAATCTATTCTCCCATAGTCATGTGATGGTCACTTCCATTTTATTGTTATGTAATATCCCCGTTTTCAAAAACCAACTAGTGATGTATATAGTAGATGGCATATGTGGTCGAGAGCTAAGTGATGTATATTGTAAATGATGTAAATTGAATATAATGAATAAAACGTAACAGCAACTGTAAATGGACACGGATGAATATTTGGAGGCTAATTATCCACAAGAGAGGGAATGGGTCCAATGGGGAGAGTTACCCATATTTATTAAATCAAAACCCATTTCTTATTTCCTTATAAATTATCCTTACGATGAACCTTCCATTAGTTGTTGATTGTACTAGATTCCAATCATTGAATTGATGTAACAGGTTTGGTGTGAGAGTCACTTCATATATTTATTAAAAACATGGGGGATGAGTAAAATCAGATTGGGGAAGAGTGGAAGTCAAGCAAGCAAGAGAAAGGGAGAAAATCAATATGGGTAAGAGACCAGAATTTCACATTCACGTTTTTGCATAGAGAGCAGGTTTTACATGGAGTTTTCTAGTTAGCAATGGAGTTATGAGTGTTGAATCTTGAAGGTATTTGTTGTGGGCATGTTTGGGAATTGTTTGGAGATGTAATCTCGAGGAGAAATAGGTTTCCTACCTAGGAGTAGCAAGCTGTTTGAAATTCATCAAGGAAGCAAGTGTTTTGGTTGTTGGGAAAATTGGTGTTGCAGCTGTAGAATTCCTAAAGTACCAATAAGCATAATTCCTATCGAATTTATGTTGGAATCCATGGAGGGGGGGGGGAATCCATGAGGAACTGTGAGTAGTGAAGGGGGATTCCATCCCTTGGGTTGTGCAAGTTGAGGGGAAGAAATATGGTCGATTGGAATTAGCTGTGAGTTTTGACTGTGAGAAGGGGACATTATCCATCCTTAGGAACCACCATATCTTATGGATTCATAGCCCTATATAGAGGTTTTTTTTCTGTTTAGAACTGGAACAAAAAGGCTACGATTTTGAGGAACGTTCATCCTCTACAACGGGTTTCATACTTTCATAAGATAAGTGCTCTTATTTCTTCATTTATTCATGTTAAAATGTTGATATAATTATTGTGGAATTTACTCAGAGTTGTTGGGTTAAATGCTACTTGTTGAGAGTAGAATTGATGCATATAAATCTTTATTTTGTGGTTGAATGATGCTACCTACACTTGGTTGTTACCGTGCACATTTAGAGCAGTTTTATTTGTGTTTTTAATTAGCATGGATAACCAAATGAGCTTGAATGGCATGTTGTGTATTCTTTCCGCATTTATATTTTGTATTAGAAATTTTTATTATGTCTTTTTAGCAAGTGACGTGACCTAACTAAGGGTTGGGTACGTTACAATATGATATTAAAGCTACTAATTCAAGATTGGACCCATATGGGCCAAGAACTAGTGCGAATTTGGGTGAAGTTCATTGTTACATATTTATATGTAATTCATTTGGGGGAAAATAGAGAAATATTAGAGAGAAATCCCCAAATTCATGGGAAAATTTGAGTTTTGAATTACCTAGTAATGTTTGAGGTGCTTAATGGAATCAATCCGATAGGTTACATAGTCAAATTTGACCTGCAAGGTTGTATTTCTAATTTTAATGGCGACCATGGAGTTAAAGGCAGTTTGGTAAATTGATGCTCAAGATCCTGTAGGATCGTGAGATCAACGATTGAGTTTAACCTTGATAAATTTAAAAATTTATAAGGTTTTGACCATTTGTAAGGTTGATTAAATCAATGTTTAGGATATGTTTTTAGTATTTTGCAAAGGAATAAAATTGACGGTCTAGATTAGTTTCAAATGTTGGAAGAAGGAAGTTGATCGATGATCAAGGTCTTGTTGGCTTGAAGATCGATGTCTTTGATTCGTTGGTGATTTTGGTAAAAAAGTATAAGTGTTTCAAATTTTCCAAGAGAGAGGGAAGACGATTGATGGTCAGGTCGACTGAAGTGGAAAAGAGTTGGTCCGACCAAAGGAAGTGGTCAATGGGTCGATGGTCAGGCATTGGCCAATTTCAGTGGAGTGTTTTAGAATGTGGAAGAGAAATGGTCGATGGCATAATGGTCAAGCGTCAAACAAATTCTATGAAGTGTTTTTTAATGTGAAAGGGAATGGCCAATGGTTCGATGGTCAGGCATCAACAACTTCCATGAGTTGTTCAATTATTCCAAGACAAATGATCGATGGTCAATGAAGGAAAGAGGGTGATGACGTGTCATGCCACGTTATCATGCATGTTTCATGCCATGTCAACACAAAATTGGATGACGAATTATGAAGGAAAGAGGGTGATGATGTGTCATGCCACATCATCATCCACATGTCATTTCATGTCAGCATAGAAGTAGTCGATGATTGATGGTCAGCTCGACCGAATTGAAGAGATGTCTTTTTTAGTTAACAGGATTGGAGGACGACCGATGGTCGGGTCGACCGAATTGGTGAGTAGTTTTATCTTCCAATGGGGACTATAGATGGCTAATGGATGATGGTTTGGTCGACTAGTTTAACAAGGTGTTCTGAATTAGTTTTTAAGGGGATGGGTTGACGGCTTATGGTCAGGTCAACAGTTTGGGAACAATGATGGGCACTCCCAAAGGAGAACATTGATCACCGATGGTTGATGGAGAAAGGATCAATAACTCATATTCCATGTGATTTGACATCAATGACTCAATTTAAAGGATTGTTAAAGAAATAAAACAGTCAAATTTTCAGGAAATTTTGTGGTTTTTGAAGGTCATTAACTGGTGGGGCATTTTTGAGGGCTTAAAAGACGATTTTAGCCAATCAAAACCCATTAGATTATATTGTAAGAAGGTACATTCTTCCTTTGCATTTAAAATAAAATATCTTGAGGAGAGCTTTCCAATGAGCTAAAATATTTGTAAAACAAAGCTTGTATGAGAAAGTTATAGACAAAATAGTGAAGGTAAAATTTTGGCACCAATTTACTTCTATAGGGCATAACTTATTTCTTATAAGTCCATTTGGGGCACAGGAGTCATCTTTGGAAATATTATGAACCATAGAACACATCCATGGAGCCATATTTAAGATCTGGGTATCTAAAAATATGTTGGAAGTGAAATAAGACACCTGCAACATACATAGATAATTGGGGATAAACAATCAAAACTTCTCTGGGCCCTAACTTTCAGCTCAGAGCTCAGATTTGAGCCAAAAAAAGTCATTGGAAAAGTCTAGAGGATAGGAAAAAATCCATCTACCCATAATTTTGAATTTGGTTTTAAATTTTTCTCAGAAGTTAATAAAAAATAAGTAAAAGAGGGGAAATTGCAACTTGTAAATGTTGTAACTTTTCGCTAAAAAATTAGAATAAAGAATGGGTACACCCATTCAAGACATTTTTATGAGGATACTATATTAATTAGGGAATCAGACTTTAATTTAGTGCATTATATTCTTCATAAATTAATGTGAAGAATGACCCGTAATCTAATTAATAAATATTTTGCAATATGCTTAATTCTAATAACAATTATTGCATGCACATTCTTGCATAATTAGAGATACATAAAAGTAGACTTTAGGTCCTACATGATAAATAGAGATACGAAGTATGATCAAGGGTCTTACAACCATGAAGAATAAATTAGAGTTCTTCATGTTAGCATGGGTAATGATGAGACTGAGTCTAATGGGAGAAGAGGCATCAAGGAACCTCTAACTATGAGAATCCTACAAAATAAGTACAAAATAGTAGATCAAGTATTTAAAGGATTATGAAATATCAAGAGGAGATTATACAAATCCCGAATATGATCCAGAAGAAAGTCAACAAAGATTAAAGAATAAGGAAATAAGCTAGTTCCAGGAAAGTGGAAGTGTCTAGGTCTCATGATAGGAGGAATGATAATGGAGGATATAAACGATTTAGGAGTATTAGTAGGCATCAACATCATCATTCCCGGGGGTACTTGGCCAGAAAAACATATGCATGTTCAAGTTCGACAAGAATCCCAAGGGTATCTCTTGTCAAACATCAAAGAAGGAGAGATGGGTTCGATATCTTGCAAGGGGATTGAGGAAAATCAAGACATCATCATTTGGTGGAGGATAATCAAGCCACCATAATTTGATGGAGCAAAAAATAAAGGGGAATATGCATAAGCATGGTTACTAGGAATGAGGAAATATTTCTAGTTGAATAAATACTCATAAAATGAAGAAGCTAGAATTATATCCTACCACCTTCAAGGAAAGGAAAGGATCGAGTGAAGAAAGTTAAGCACCTTGATGAGAAAATCATTTCTTAGAAGTAGTTCAAGAAATATTTTCAGAAGAAGCACTTGGCAGAGCAATACTATGAAAAGAAGATGCAAGACTTCTTTGAAGTAAAACTTGGGAACATGATCATAGATGAATATGAGAGAAATTTATTAGAACTTCTCAGGTATGTTAGCTTCATCATAGGTGAGAAGGTGAAAATTCAGAGGTTCCTGAGTGGATTTCAATCCTTCTATAAGGATAAAATTTAGTTTGATTACCCAAATCATTTAGAATAAGCTACAAGAAAGGCCAAGTATTTGTATGAGCATAACATAGGAAAACCAACTTTCAAAAGGGCTTGGGATTAGAAGAAGAAAGGAAATATGGATCAAAGGAAAAAAGTATTCAAACCACCTTTCATAAGGAATATATATCAAACATATCAACAAGGGTAGCCATCTCAAGGTGATCATAAAATGACAGAGTCATTGGGAAAGAGGCCAAGGAAACAACCCATAAAATGTTGGGGATATGAAGGAGATAAAATGTGTAAATATTGTCCTCACCGAGGAGATAACATGAATATTTTTCATAGCATCAAGAAAGAGGAGACGATAGAGGACGTGGGAAAAAGCATGTCAGGGATCTATGGAGCCTTGGAAAATATACAAGAAGACTATCAATCACACATGATTGAAGTGGAAGGTAAGACTGATAATTAGCCCATAGCTATTTTAATTTATTATGGAGATCATCATAGATATATAGATCGAAATATAGTTAAAAGATTTAAATCAAAGAAATGTAAGCATGAAAATGATTACTTAGTTCAACTAGCTACTGGAACCAAGAGAAGAATTAATGCGATTGTTACATAATGCCCTATAAACATGAATGGAATTAACACTAGGTAAGATTTGAATATCATACTTCTTGGGTCTTATGATCCCTTAATTGGTATGGATTGGCTAGAAAATCATCATGGTGTTTTAGATTGTTATAACAAGATTTTGGCATGTCTTGATGAAGAAGGGAATTCAAGAACAATGCAAGGTATTCCAAGGCCTATATATGTCCGAGAGATTTCAACATTGCAATTAAAAATGTTTTTTAGAAAAGGGTTCCATATATATGCATCCCATATGGAAGAGACAATGAAGGATAAGGATCCAAGTATAGAATATTTTTCCAGTATTGAAAGAGTTTCAAGACATGTTTAAGGAGTTGCCAGGATTGCCACAAAAGAGGGATATATATTTTTCTATTGACTTAATGCATGGAGCTTCCCCAATATCCAATAATCCCTATAGAATGAGCAAACAGAGCTTAAAGAGTTGCAAATGTAGATAGAAGAGTTGTTAAAGAAAGGGTACATATGCCCAAGTGTTTCTCCTTGGGGTTCCCTAGTTATTTTTGTTAAGAAGAAAGATGGGACGCTGAGGTTATGTATTGACTTAAGACATCGAAACAAGGTTACAATCAAGAAGAAATATCGTTTTCCAAGGATTGATGATCCTTTTGATCAACTGAAAAGAGAAAACATATTCTCCATGATTGACTTGAGGTGTGAATATCAAAAAGTGAGAATCAAATAAGAGTATACTAGCAAAACAACCTTGAGGACAAGGTATGGACACTATGAGTTTGTAGTGGTGCCTTTTGCGTTGAAAAATGCATCAAATACATTTATGTGTCTAATGAATGGGGTGTTCAGATATCCCCTGGAAAATTTTGTCATTGTATTCTTGGATGATATTCTCATATATTCCATGACAGAGGAGGAGCATGAGAATCATTTGAGGATGGTGTTACAAGTGTTGAGAGACCACCAATTTTATGTCAAATTGAGTATATCCAAAAAGTAGATCCATTATTTGGGTCAAATTGTTTTAGAAGAGGGCATAGTATTAGATCCATAAATATTGAAGAAATCAAGAGTTGGCCAGTGCCAACAAAATTTTCAGAGATTAGATCATGTATGGGTATAGTTGGTTACTATAGGAGATACATTGCATGATTCTCCAAAATTGCATACCCATTAACATATTTTCAATAGAAAGGAGTAAATTTGGAATGAAGTGCTAAATGTGAAAAAAATTTCCAATGTTTAAAGGATTTGTTAATGAGTGCACCTACTTTAAAATTTGCAGATCCAGATGAGGATTTTATTGTGTGGATAGATGCATGCAAGCAAGGGCTCAGTGGAGTTCTTATGCAAAATGGACACGTAATTTGTTACGAGTCCATAAAATTGAAAGAGAGAGAGATAAATTACGCTACACATGACATAGATTTGGAATCCATAGTACATGCCTTAAGGATGTGAAGACATTTCCTCATGGGAAAAAACATTGAATTAAGGATAGACCATAGTGGTGTGAAATATTTGTTTGAATAGTCAACACTAAATGTTAGAAAAACTAGATGGTTGGATTTTCTTAGCGAATATTACTTTGATATCAAGAACATAAAGCTAAAAGAGAACAAAGTGGTTGATGCAATCAGCGAAAGGGTGCATAAAATGCATGTTATAGCCATTAGTATGTACAAAACATATTTGAAAGATAGAATTCTAGAAAATATAACAACAGACCAATATTATGTTCAGGTTAAAGAAAACTTACAACAAAATGATACACAACATAAATATAAGGATTACAATATAGAAGAGGATGGAATCCTCTTATTTGGGATCAAAGTTTATGTTCCCAATTCTCAGGAATTGAGAATTTTAGTTCTAAAGGAGATGCATAATGCACCATACGCTGGACATCTGGGATATCAAAAAAATATTACAACTATAAGGGGCCAATATTTTTTTCCTGGTATGAAGAAACATGTAACTAATTATTTGGTTAGATGTATGGATTGTTAGAAGGTAAAGGTTGAGCACAAACATCCAATAGGGTTGTTGCAGCCATTTCCCATTCCTGAATGGAAATGTGAAGTTGTTACTATGGATTTTATTACCAAATTGCCTAGGAAAAAAAGGAAACATGATTCCATCATGGTAGTGGTGGGAAAAATCATAAAGGCCACACATTTCATTCCTGTAAAATTAACTCATAAGGAAACCAATATTGGAGAAATTTATATGAGATAAATTGCTAGGCTACATTGTGTGCCCAAGGAAATAGGGTCAGATAGAGATCCCAAGTTAAATTCTAATTCTTGGAAGGGGTTGTTTAAGGGATTTGGGACAAATTTGAATTTCAGTGTAGAATATCACCTAGAGTAAGTTGGACATATAGAAAAAATTAATTGGATAATTGGAGATATTCTCAGAATGTATGTAATAGATAAGCCTTTTAAGTGGGAGGACTATATCCATTTAGTTTAGTTTGCATACAACAATGAGTATCATGAATCATTGAAGATGAGTCTATCTGAAGCATTTTATAGTAGGAAATGCAACACATCAGTGAGTTTGGATAATCTAACAGATAGAGACATGATTGGGTTGCAATTGTTCAATTAGATGGAATAATTGATGGTAAAGATCAACAAGAAATTGAAAGTTGCACAAGATCGACAAAAGAGGTATGTTGATAAAAAGAGAACAAATAGAGAATTCAAAGTGGGATAGCATGTGTTTTTAAAAGTTAAATCTAGGAGAAGCTCATTGAAATTGGGAAGTTTCCCAAAGTTGGCAGTGAGATATTGCAAGCCTTTTGAGGTCTTAGGGAAGATATGAATAGTTTCATACATACTAGCATTGCCTATATCCATGAAAATTCATAACATGTTCCATGTGTATTTATTAAAAAAGTATGTACCTGATCCTAATCATGTGATTGATTGGAATGTGATCCATGTGGAACACAAAGGGGATTTTCGGGTGGAACCAATGCACATCTTGTATTGAAAATTCAAAGTGCCCAGGAACAAATCCATCAGCCTTGTAAAGGTTCAATGGACATGTTATGGTCCTGAAGAAGCTACATGGGATCATGAGGAAGCCATGTGGGAAGAGTACTCACAAATTTTTGAAAATTTCGAAGAAAAATGAATGCAAATTTGTACATAATAAAATAAAGACTCCATTTTGGCAGCTGGAGTTCCTAGAACCACAAATCTAATATTTCTTATCCAACCAATGTGTGGGTTGAGGAGAAAAGAGATTTTTTGGTTGGAATTGTCGCATGAGTCATTAAGTTGCAAAATTATAAAATATTTTGATGCAATGTTTTTATATATGCCAATGTGTAAACTGTATGGTTATGTGCACCGAGGGAAATGTAGTTTGTAGTGGGAGGGGAATGTAACATCCCCATTTTCAAATCCCAACTAGCGATGTATATTATAGATGTTGTATGTGGCTTAGAGCCAAGGGATGTATATTGTAAATGATGTATATTGAATATAATGAATAAAATGTATCACCAACTATAGATGAACATGGATAGGGATGATTTTAAGGATGGAAATTTATATTAAAATGTAGAAACCATGGCTAATATTACTAGTCCTTAATATGCAAAATGTAAAATGTTTGGTGATATTTTTGTAAAAATATTCAACTTTATAAGGATTTTATATAGTTTCTATAAATATTTGATAATTTTTAAGGTAAAATAATTTTATTCTATGAAATTTGGGCGAATCGTTTTTAGAAAAAATGGAAACTGGCAAATTGTTTTTTGGGAAAACACATGGAAAATCATCCCATTTGCGAAATTTATCCCCTAAAATCATCTATGGACACAAACATATATTTGAGGGCTAATTATTCACAAGAGAGGGAAGGAGACCAAGGGGGAGAGTTACCCATATCTATTAAACCAAAACCCATTTCCTATTTCTTTTTAAATTATCCTTACCATGAACCTTCCATTAGTTGTTGAGTGTGCTAGAGTCCAATAATTGAATTCATGTAAGTGGGTTGGTGTGAGAGTCACTTCCCATAGTTGTTGAGAGCATGGGGGATGAGTAAAATAATATTGGGGAAGAGTGCAGGTCAAGCAAGAAAGAAAAATGGAGGAAATTTGTATGGGTAAGAGACCATAATTGCACATTCACATTTTTTCATAGAGAGCATCTTTTACATGGATTTTTGAGTGTTGAAGCTTGAAAGAAGTTGTTGTGGGCATGTTTGGGTACTGTTGGAGTTGTAATATTGGGGAGAAAGAGGTTGTGTTTCCGAGAGTGGATATTTGTTGAAAATTCGTCAAGGAAGCATGTGTTTTAGCTGTTGGGAGAATTGGTGTTGCAGTTGTAGAATTTCTGAAGTCCCAACAAGTAGAATTCCTTTCCGACTTGTGTGAAAATCTCCGGAGGGGAGTGGAAATGCCTGAGGGATTGTGAGTAGGGAAGGGGTATTCCATCCCTTGGGTTTTGAAGGTGGAGGGGAAGAAATTTGGTGGACTATAATTAGTTGTGAGTTTTGATTGTGAGAGGGGGACGTTACACAACCTTAGGGACCGCTGTCTCTTATGGATTCATAGCCCAACTCAGGGGTGTCTTGTTGTTGAGAACTGGAACAACAAGGATATGGTTGGAAGGAACATCCATCCTCTGTAGCGGGTTGCATACTTTCATAAACTAAGTGTACTTATTTGTTAAGTTATTCATGTTAAAATGATGATATAATTGTTGTGCACTTTAGTCTCAGTTGTTGGGTTAAGTTCTACTTGTTAAGAGTAGAATTGATGCACATAAGTATATATTTTATGGTTGAATGATGCTAACTTCACTTAGTTGTTACTGTGCACATTTAGATTAGTTTTGTTTATGTTTTTAATTAGCATGGATAATTGAATGAGCTTGAATGACATGTTGTGTATTCTTTCCACATTTATATTCTGTATTAGAATTTTTTATTTTGTCATTTTAACAAGTGACATGACCCAAGTAGGGACTGGGTATGTTACATTCTATGGAAGCTTGTTCAAGGTAGTTGACACTTCCACTTATGGGTTCTATCTAGAGTTAGTTTAATATAGTTAATGTTCCAACATAGTCTAGTAGAAGAAGGATACGATGTGAAATATTGAAGTCTGTTAAGGAGAAAGGGTGTTTCAGTGTAGTTGAGAGAATTGTTCAACTTTAGTCATGTAATCTTAGTTCTTGAATTATCCCCTTCTATGTATTAAATGCTTAATTCAGTTATGATGATCTAGCTGTAAAGTCTAATTCATTTGAATTGCTTTAATTGATAAATTATTGTTACTCTCTTACTATAGATTATTGATTAATGCATTATGGGATTTAATATATTGCTTGTTTGGTTGCGGGCATACATGAATTGTGCATTAGATGTGATGGTTGTTATCATTAGTATATGAATGATCTATGTATGTGCCAACTATGCATACATACATTGCACATGCACCTAGTTATTATGTTGTATACTAATTACCACAACATTATTGCTTATTGTGCATGTGTGTAATGTTTTAGTATAATAAAAATTAAATTAGTTAATGTTCTTTATTAAATTAATTGATTTATTTCAATATTTAAAGTATTATTTTGGTAATGAGAAAATATGGTTTAAGGATATTTGAATTGCATTTATTAAACTAGCTATCATGCTAGATATTAAATCTACCCAACATAAATTTACCTACCCCAACTTAAGTTCGATGAATGAAGTAGATAACTTATTGGGAGGAAATCTTAGCTGGATGTCAAGAAGGGTTATTCTATTATTAGTTGACCTTCCTGAGGGGTAAGGGAGGCTAGGAAGGTTGTGGAGAAGGAAATAAAGAGGGAATTTTGCATAGGTAAAAGGGGGTTACAAGTTTTGGTGAAAGGATGATGGTTTTGGGGAGGAAGGAAAAACAATGGAATTTGGGAAGCACTAGAACTATGAAAGCAAAACTATGAACTCTATGGATGGTGAATTGTGTGAGAACTGTGGATTGTGATTTGAATGTGATTTGATTGCGATTTTTTTACATACCATGGGATGGGTTGTTCTAGATCTTTGGGAAAAGAGGGATAAGAATGCCCCCCAAGGATTTCCTAGATCTAGGGAGTTAGCGAGGTTATTTCTAGATAGCTAGGAAGAGAAAAAACCCACTTTTGAGAAATTGACAAGGCAATGAGGTATATCAAAGGAATTAACCAAATAAAGTTATAGGTATTGATGGGGGTGTCACCTTGTTGAACAATATATTATCACGTTCATTCCTAAAGGGGGTAGGGGGACAATGTGTTGTAAGGGGGTTTATAGGTATTGTGGGGTATAAGAAGAGGTATTTTCTAGAAATGGGGGATATATAGTAAAACTATGGGTCCATTTTATTGGAAATATGTATTGGTAGGGGGGGTTCAACAAAAACAAATTGGGAGGAATTTATCAATATCTAGTGCAATTAGAGGTATTATTTAATATCCCATTGATTCAGATTGGATGATTATATTATTTTTCATGTATATTGATTCTTTGAGAGTGGAAAAAATTGGAGGAATCATCTTACAGGGCCATTTTAGTGGTAGGTCCTACTTTGGAAAATTGGGGTCTCGAACCTTTCAGAGCCATTTTGAGGCATTAAACAACACTTTTTGGGTTTTTATTGTCTATAAATTATATACACCCCCTTGACAGTGTTCTACACTTTCATACCTTTCCAACGATGTTTATTGTGCATCAACCAAATTTCATATCAAAAAGTTGTACCTCCCACAAGTTGACCTATCATATTGACCTCCATGGTATGATAGGATGCCACGTGAGCCCTGATTACTCATGCATATGGGTTTATCCACGTGACTATTTTCAAGAATATTATAGAAGGATACAAACCCTACCACAATTGGGGGTTTAGGAAGTAAAAAACCTAACCCTATATTTCTATCGATCTATGTTAAATATCGATCCACTAGGAGGAGAAAGGGTTCCATTATATGCTATTGTATTTTTTTCCATAGTAAAGTAGAACAACTAGGAGTGAGAAATTAGAGAGAATAACAGAGGGGGTTAGTTTTCTATTGCATCCTAACAGGCCACAGGTCTCGGGTAACTCCATAGAGAGTGCCTTCTCTTTTATACTTTCCTTATTTCCATACCAGGGAAAAGAGAGAAAAGTAGCCTTACCTTCTAGCTGGGTTTTATCCCCTAAGGGTTTCCCAGAGAAAATATTCATGTTATCTTGTGGATGGTGTGTGATTTTAATTTATTTTTCTCTATTTTTTCACATTTTATCTATTTCATGCATAAGAAGAAAGTCAGTAACTAAATATTCTGGAATCTTAAGGAATTTAACATCCACAGTTTTTTATTAAGGAATAAGTAGATTTCAGTTTTTATTATTATATTTTTTGTGACGAACTATTCTAGTGTAATATCCACAAAATTTTACAAATCATATTGGTATTAGAGAAGGTTTTGCTTTTGGTATTAGAGAAGGGTTTATGTGCTTCTTGTAGTAATCATTTAGAGATTCTTTCTTGATTCTAGAGTGCATGCAGTGTCTTGGTTTTTAGCGCACATCACAAAACTTTCACTGACACACATTTGGTATAAATCAAGCTAGCACGTAATAAAAAAGTTTGACTCAATGCACATGCCTCATGTAACCCCTCGTGCAACTTTTTGAACACACACAAAAATGGAATAGGCATGAAAAAAATAATTTTTGCATGAACGTGATATTTATACATAATTTTGGGTTCCAATAGGCCCAAAACACTATTATTTGACTCATCCTCGAGTCGAATACCTCATCAAGTGATTTATACGATGAACATAACACTCTTCAGGAGTTCTTGGATGAAATCATTGAATTGGTGATTAGGCTCATTGAGGGTGCCCTGAAATTCCTAGATGAGATGAACAACCACATAGAAATCGATTGTTATGACCTAAAGAGATGTCAAATCTGTTGTTTCCATTTTCTCATTGAAGGGGCCAATAACAGTATATGCGTATGTCAGTTGGGTATATAATATTAAGGCCTTATCAATCACAATAACTATGAGCTCTTATATGCTTTTCTTCTCTTTGTTAGCTGCAATGATCTCTTTTGTATTGTATGCAATAAGTTCCAGCATAGTGGTGTGCTCTTCTAGAGGTAGAGAGACTAGGATACACTTCTATTGCATGAATTCATCTTGAGTTGCGCGAATTCTATCATCAATCATAGTCAACTTGGGAATATTTTGTAGGTGAGTTTATAAGTTGAAGTTGCACTCAACGACACTAAAATATTCCTTCACCCTATGTTGGCTTTCTTGGAAAAATTCTTTGGTCGACATAATTTTAGGTTGCAATTGAATTTCCTCTAGGCTCATTTGATGGAGTGGCGGATGAAGAGTTGTAAGTTGTGAGTCCAAATTTTGTAGGTGAGCCTTCACAACTGAGAGCATAGATGATTTTAGGGGATAAATTTCGCAAATGG
>SNQJ01S0041119.1:56009-68976 GCA_010110895.2 Picea sitchensis
TTCCATAGAATAATTTTTTTTTACCTTAGAAATCGCCAAAATTTTATAGAAACTATATAAAATCCTTAAAATTTTGAATATTTTTACAAAACTATCGCCAAGCATTTTACATTTTAAATATTAAAGACCAGTAATATTAGCCCACATTTCTACATTTTAATATAAATTTCTATCCTTAAAATCATCCCTGACTGAGAGCTTAAGATAAGGGGGTATGTTGCGATATTGTGTTGAGGTAGTCAATATCTATGGATATAGATGGTCCTCCATCTCGAAAAGGTCAGTGAATGTTTTACTAATCTCAATATATTGAGCTTGAGCGGTTGTATGGGTCGTAACTTCTATATTGTACTTCTTTTGCAAGGTATGGTGATCCAGAACCTCCTTTTGATAATGTTTAGACCTCTTATTATGCGTGGAAAAGTCCACTTGATTTTGGAGTTGTAGTTGTGCATGAGCAAAACCGAGTGTTTGGTGTCGCTCACTCAATTGAGAAAGTAGAGTGGAAACACAGTCTTGCGCTATTGGAGTTGGAATTGGTGCCAATGAGATATTAGTGTTGGTGATGTCAACCAAAATGTGTACTGACGGTTTGAATCAAAGAACACATGTGGAAGTGTTATAACTTCTCCCTGAAACCGGTGGCTATAATATAGTGCTAGATGGAGTTGTTGTGCCCCTGAGTTGTTGACATAGATGGTTTATGTCATAAATATCCTCTATGTGGATTTTTTGTTGCAGTAACAATTTCCTTTTGAGTGTAGTGATCAAATTTACCATGCCAGGTGTCATCTAGTCAGGAACCTATTCTATTGGGGGAGTGGTAATGTAGATGATTGGACCAGTTCATTTCCTTTTCACACCAACTGGGGTAGACTGTGTTGACTACTACATGGTGTGTGGGTCTCGAGGGTACTTGGATGAGGTTTCATCCTTGGTTCCCCCTTAGTGGGGACCATCCACTGTTCCTAAATTCGTTCATCTTCGAGCCACTTTCGGTACTAGTTGTTCTTAGTGAAAATTTCTAGAATCCCCATTTCTTCCTCCGGGACTGGTTGAAGATGTGTTGGCCACTTGACAAAACCTTTCTATATGTCCTCTTTTATGAAACACAATGGGAGTAACACCATTGAATCCCCTTGATTTTCACTGGGATAGATGTACACATTATGAAAAGAACATTCAAACATAAGTTAAGTAGCATACATTTCAATAATGATGCACAAGATGTGCATTTGTGAAGAAGTTTCCTGGATTATATGTTGGTACCATTGTTGAAATATTTTTTCATGGGAGTCTTGGATGGTAGGATCCTTGCTTTCATATAGTTTTAGGAATTGTTGGGTGGAAAACTTAGGGTCAGTCCTGAAAACTCATTCAAACCTTGGAGGGGGCCTCTAGAGGACCATGGAGAGGAGTATTAAAATCTAACTTTTATGAAATTCCTTCCCAATGTTTTGGGAATCGAAGAAACCATCAATAAATTCATTTAGTATGTAATGTGCCCAAGACATTTAGATCCCTGGAAGAAACCACTTAGATGTGATGGCCACCCTAAGTGGGCACTCCTCTTTTAAACAATTGCAGAGGATTTTATAGGTGAGCAGTTGGGTAGAAAACCGAACCGACCAAGAAACGATTTTATAAATGACCACCCCATGCGTGCTTCGACGTGTACTGTACATATTGTATACCTCATTCTAGGAAGCATATTTAGCAGTCATTTCTTTTTTGGGTTCTTAGTCATGCATGGGAAAGCCTATAATCCTTTGAATTATCATGACATCGTGTTAGGGACCTAACCCTCACGTAGGTAGAACAATATATTCAGATGTAATAAAGGTCAATATTAATAAGGCCTTGCAATAAAGTAGAATAAATTGAATCTAAGAAGACCTAATAAAAGCTTCCACTTCTAGAAGGATCTTCCTCTAGATGGTTCTTTTGATAGACATATTTAGTATAAATAGGAGTCGATGGTATGAGAACCCTATCTTGGATATTATTGTAATAGAGCTCTGCTCGACTGGAGGTTGCCCCATTGAAGAGGCCCGTGAACATTGCTCTCAGAATCAAAGTGCTCTTTTTGGTGTTAGTTTGATATAATTTCAGTGTTATTGTGGTGTTGTTCTGGGTATATCGTTGTTTATATTCCATTTCTATCATTTTATTTTTGTTCTACATACTTTTTATATCTGGAATATTACAAGTGGTATCAAAGCACTTACCTCAGCAGAAATTGTGGGTTAAATTTTTTTCAGGATAGAGACGTATTCCGGTGTCTTTAAGCCACAAAGATCTGTCGTTATGCGCATAAACCCGTGGTTGACAGATTCATACACGCAAGAAATACTAGTGGTACTTAAGCGCACATATGTTGGCCACCCTTGTAACCCCTATTGGTACCCCTTCAAGTGGTAGTGCATTAGACAAAACATGTGTATGGATCGACCTAGATTTCCTGAAGCCTTCTTTAGATAAACCAATCGGTCGTCTGACTGCTATAGTGCCACCGAGAACAATGCTCAGGAATATACTCTCTAGTACCTGGGTAGTCGGGTAGTACGGCTAATGGAATGGTCTAGCCTCCTTAGTTAATTCCCTATGATATTGGGTTGAGTACTATTGTTGGACCCCGAACATATATCAGAGAGTTATAGCACAGTGAAAACCCTTGTCTGTAGAACCCTTGAATACCTAACCCTTGGGGATGAAAACAAAAAAAAATAAAACGAAAAAGATCTATTGTTACGCAACTGTGTTCGGGTTGCCAAATCACTTCACATTTCTTCCTGGTTAAGCATTTGGGCATTTCATCACTGCAATATTCTTCAGACTGGAGTATAACTCCGTAGGTGTAAAATTCTAGAAATTTTTGCACCATTATTTGAGACCTATTCCATTGGATTTATCTCTTCTCCCTTATCACATTCATAAATATCATTTTTCAGAAAAAAATTTGACCCCACCCGCCCCGTTTCGATTCCCTCATCATCATGGTCCATACCAGTAGCCAAGAATTGGAAGCTCGCTTCAATACCTTGCAATATAATTTCACATAGACCCAACAAGAAGTGAAACAACTCAGTGCCAATGTTTTCTCCATCAATACCACCATGCAGTCATCCATCGTCGCCTCAATTGAGGAATTCAAACAAGACATGACTACCCAGCTTGAATCTGTCATTTTGATGATCTTCACCAAGCTTCATATCCCTGTAGATAACCCTTTATCTGACCCACCTCCACATATCTAAGCTTAAATTTCCTCTCATTCCCATTATTTTTAGCCCCATCACTTTCAGCGTGAGCTACGCCTTTCGCAGGTGGATGTGACCAAATTTGATGGTTGGGATCGCACTGGTTGGGTAACCCAAATGGAACATTGTTTCTCTTTATACGACATTACAAATGACTTGGCCAAACTATGATATGGTGTTCTCCATCTAGATCAAGAACGTTGACAATGATGGCAATGGAGAAAAACTTCCCATCAAGGATATATTGCTTGGACACACTTTGTGGAAGAGCTTTATGAACACTTTGACACTGACACCAACCATTTAGGCCATTTGAAAAAGTTGAAACAATCCAGAACAGTAGAAGACTTTATAGCTTCTTTTGAGTGTGCTTTTCAGACAGATGGCATGTCTGATGCGTTTCTCCGAGAATGTTTTATCAGTGGCCTCAAGGATGAGATTTGTGCCCATGTCCTCATGGATTGGCCTCAGAGTTTGGTGGAGGCTACTAAAAGATCTAAAGAAGCACAATAGGTTATATCTTCTCAAAACCGGAAACCCTCCTTTATTCTTCACACTAAACTAGTAAATCCCACTACTCCCTCTACTCCACTAAAGATTCATAAATTGACCAGGACATAAATGGTTGAATGCCAACTCAAAGGCCTTTGTTATAATTGTGATGATAAATATTTTTTGGGCCACAAGTGTAAGGAACAAAATATTTTTATGGTCATATCGGAGGATATTTCGGAAGAGGATGTTTAAACTCCCCTTGTGTCTGAGTCACCTGAAACCACTGACATAACCCCCCCCTCAGACCCTCCCGAAGTAGAACCAGTCATTTACCTAAATTCTCTGAATGGCTTCTCTGCTCCCCAAACCCTTAAGCTAATCGGTTACATAAAGCATAGGAAGGTCATCATTCTTGTTGATAGTGGAAGCACCCATAATTTTATTCATCGCTGCATTGCCCAAGAAACTCATTGCTATATCGATGCAATCAATAATTTCTAAATCATGATTGTCAATGGTAGCTCCATGAAATGTGGAGGGCATTGTGAAAATGTGAGTCTCCAAATTGGTGACTACCACCTTAAATATCATATGTTTGTTATCGACATGGGTGGTAGTGACATTGTGTTGGGTGCAGATTGGCTAAGGACTTTGGGTCCCATTCTCATGGATTTTAAGGAATTAACCATGCAATTCAACCAGGAGGGCCAATAATATATGTTCCAAGGCATCACCATTGGTTCACCTGAGATCATTAGTTCCCATCGCATGGAAAAGATGCTAAAAAAAGGTCATTTTGGCGTTATCGCCCAACTCCATGCCATCCAAGCAACTGAGACACCCTCGGTATCGCAAGATCTCCAATCCATCCTCTCTAAACATCAAGTGGTATTTCCACTCCCCGGGGACTCCCTCATTCCCGTGGTGTTCATGATCATTCCATTCCCCTTGTATTAGGAATCCTTCCTCCCAATATCCGTCCTTATCGTCACCCCTTTTCCCAAAAAAATGAAATTGAGAAAATGGTTCAGGAACTCCTTAACGCAGGCGTTATCCACCCTAGTATGAGCCCTACTCTTGTCTTGTGGTCATGGTCCTGAATAAAGAAGGTTCTTGGAAAATGTGTCCTGACTTCCGTGCCCTCAACAAACTCACCATTAAAGACAAATTTCCCATTCTTGTCATTGATGACCTCTTGGATGAATTGAGTGGTGCCTAGTTCTTTACTAAACTTGATATTCATTCTGTCTACCACCAGATATGTATGAAAGAGGAATACATTCCTAAGACTGCCTTTATAGCTCATGAGGGCCACTATGAGTTTTTGGTCATTCCCTTTGGCTTGTGTAATGCCCCCTCCACCTTCCAAAGCCTCATGAATCATGTCTTCCATCCTTTTCTCCGTCATTTTTTCTTAGTTTTCTTCGATGATATCCTCATCTATAGAAAAACATGGACATACCATATTTCTTATGTGGATCGAGTTCTCCATCTACTCTCTCAGTACCAACTTTTCCTGAAACAGTCTAAATGTTCTTTTGGTGCCTCAAAAGTCGAGTACTTGGGTCATCTAGTTGGTAAGGACGACATAAGGGTGGATCCTAAAATGATTGAAGCTATGCAATACTAGCCTCACCCAAAGACTCTCAAAAGATTGCATGGATTTCTGGTCTTAACAGGTTATTATCGCAAGTTTGTTAAGAATTATGGAAAGATTGCAACACCTCTCACTACACTCCTAAAAAAGAACTCTTTCACTTGGAATCCAACAAATACTCAAGCTTTTCAAACCTTGAGGATGGCCATGTGCACAACTCTAGTCTTGGCCCTTCCTGATTTCACAAAGACCTTTGTCCTGGAATGTGATGCTTCAGGGAAGGGAATTGGTGTTGTCCTTATGCAAGAGGGGCAACCTTTTGCCTTTACCAGCAAGCAATTGTCTGAATAAAATATAGGAAAATCAATCTATGAAAAGGAAATGTTGGCTATTTTGCATGTCGTTGATCTCTGGTGACCTTATCTATTGGGGAAATGCTTCCAAATTAAGACAGACCATCAAAGCCTCAAGTATTTTCTGGAACAACGCATTTCCTCCCCAGAGCAACAAAAATGGGTGACTAAGCTCTTTGGATATGATTATGATATCATTTACAAGAAAGGAAAAGATAATTTGGTTGCCGATGCACTTTCCCAAAAATATGAAGATGAAGGATCCCTTTTTTCTCTCTCCTTCATTGTACCAGATTGGCTCCAAGCCATTTGCCAGGAATGGCTACATGATCCTAAAAGTTCGCATCTGATACAACAATTGCATTCCAATGCTCCAGTTTCCAAAGGGTACTCTTGGCTCCATGATGATATTTGATACAAAGGCCATTTGTATTTAAGTAAACAATCAAAACTTAAATCCACTGTACTTTCTGATCTTCATGATACACCCACAGTTGGGCACTCCGGGTTTACCAAAACCTATTACAGGGTCAAACATTCTTTTTTATGGGATGGTATGAAACAAGACGTTCGTAATTTTGTCTCTGAATTCAATGTGTGTCAATGCAATAAGGGAGAAACAATCAAATCTCCTGTCACACTACAACCTCTTCTGATTCTACCTATTATTTGGAGGGATATCTCTATGGATTTTATTACAGGCTTGCCCAAATCGGGAAATAAATCAATCATCATGGTGGTTGTTGATCTCCTTTCCAAGTATGCTCATTTATGTGCTCTTCCACACCCATTTACAAAATCCACTGTGGCTCAACTTTTCAAGGATCAGGTCTTCAATATTCACGACATGCCGCATTCTATTGTTTATGATCGCGACCTAACTTTCACCAACAATTTTTGGCAAGAATTGTTCAAGCTACAAGGCACCCAATTGCATCTCAACAAAGCTTATCATCCCCAGACTAATGGTCAAACTGAAGTTGTCAACAAGTGTTTGGAAACATATTTGAGGTGTTTTTCATCGGAAAAGAAAAATCAGTGGGCTCAATGGTTATGCCTAGTTGAATGGTGGTACAACACTTCATACCATACAACTACACGCATGACTCCTTTTGAAGCGGTATATGGACAAAAGCCACCTTCAGTTCTCTCATACTTGCTAGGTGTCTTGAAGGTCCAGACAGTTTACCAAACACTTACAGTTCGAGAATCTATTCTTTGTACCCTCAAAGAGAATTTGGTCATGGAACAGAATCGCATGAAGCAACAACCAGATCAAGGTCACTCTGAACATCAATTTGCAGAAGGGGATTAGGTGTTTTTTCGACTGCAACCTTACAAAAACAATTCCCTCAAGGCCGAGCATTGTCAGAAGCTGGCACCCAAATTTTATGGTCCTTATACCATTCTCAAGCATGCGGGACAGGTGGCCTATCAGTTAGATTTGCCCAATCATTCTAAGCTACATCTTGTTTTTCATGTTTCATTCTTAAAGAAGGTGATTGGAACTAAGTGCCAAATTTAAACCAATATTCTCGAGTTGGATGAAGAAGGATCCATTTGGCTACAACCACAACCAGTTTTGGACCAGCATGAGCATCACTTGCATCAGAGAACCATCAAGGAAGTGTTATTCCAGTGGAAGGATACAACTCCAGTAGATGCCACTTGGGAACCAGCTACCATTCTGCAACAATTTCCACATCTCAAGGCTTGAGGACAAGGTTGTTTTTAAGGGGGAGGATGATGCAGACCCCTTGCCCTCAGGCCGAGATCTGCTCAGGATCTTCACTACAACCACACCAAGGGTTATCCAACCCCTTCATTCAAGCCACAAAGGACTTCAAGTTTCCACTCATCACGATTTTAGGAGTTATGATGATGTGCAACTCTGTCTCTTGACTCCCAGAGTCTCGAAATCCGAATTGCCGAAATGGTCCTCCATAGTTCCTTCACGTTTCACATTTTTGATACTTATTATGTGGAGTTCCCTACTCCTTATCAACGGGAATGCCGAAACGCCGATTCCCGAAATTCTGACAAATATCCTACCGTGATTTCTGATTTCGGGGCTTTCCTCCCCACTGTGTCCTGATCACTCACCCTCAGGACCTCCGAAACCCCGAATTCCGAAGTTTCAAAATCCTAAACTTGTCACTCTTCACCTTTATACACGAAAACTCTTTTCACGTTTCGGGGATTTGATCAACCAAAGGTTTCATCCACACTTCGGACTTATGACCCCCAAAATGCCGAAATGATCTCGACGGTACAAATGATTGAAATCAACGGTCCACGTTAAATCCTGCCTTTTGAAGGTGGATCTGTCGAATGCTTAAATTTCCCTGCAAATTTCTTAGATCCTATGGTCCTTTCTATTTCGGGAGTTCTCCTCGGATAATTCCGACCGTTCAGTTTCCTCCTCAAGAACCTCTGGCTCAAAATCGACTTTGTGATCCTTCTCTGGGGCATGACTTCTGCACAACGACTTGAGCTTCCTGCTTTCTCTTGAATGATTCAGAGGCCCTAACCCTTCTGAGCTTTCTTCACAAACTTAGGTCTTCAAGGAGACTCCTACCAACACTCCTTGTGGAAATCCTTCAAATACTTCAGCATACTTGAACTCCCGACTCTATGCACTTTCTCTGCAACAACAATCCTTCAATCTCTCAACCTTAGTTGATAAGTTCTAAGGTCTTGACCAGCCTGCACATTCCTTGCACGACTTCTGTACTTGTATTTCACTTCTACTGGAATGAGAACAATGGTATCTCTCCTGAGCTTTCAAAGATGAATTCTAAACCTTCTTCAACGCACACCTTGCGGACGTTTCACTGCACTCCTTGCAGAAAATTCTCTCACTCAGGAAGAGAAACAATTGAAACTCATTCTCCTTCTCTCATATTTCAAACATTCACATGAAATCATACATTCACAGTACTAAAGAAAATGCATAACAGATAGCATAAAACAACTGTAAGCAGACCATTCAACATGCACAACCAGAAAACATCATAACACCATGAATATGAATTAAAGCTTCATATATTAATTCAAAGCTCCTATACATGAGTTCTTCTTCTCAACTCTCTACTACAACTCTCTCTTCTCTTGCTCTAAGCTAATGATACAATGATATAACCCTGATTGATACAATGATACAAATATGAGGGTGTCTAATAGTCGTTTTCCCTCCTGTTCCTAAAACTGTCTAATCTGGAATTTAAATCTACCTACTTTCATTAACTGGGCATAAATGCCTTTTACATCGATAGATGAGAGAAGATTTCTCAAGATCTATTTACAATCACTTATTCATAAATGCACGTACGCCTTCCTTAACTATTTCATTAATATTCCTTCCTTAGTCTTTCAAAATATTTCAAAACATTTTCAACATGTGCAAAAATGCGTTGCGCTCATCCCAACTGTCTTCCGCCTCCGCGCTCGCTTGTTGTTGGCAATGCTCCTGCATCATACTCCCTCACTTGAAATTTTTCATGGACTCATGTTCATGAGTTCTTGCATGATCTGTCCATGCTTCTGAACCTCTGCTTCAGTCTCCCCACTGTCATCTTCAATTGGATGTCCCTTCCATTTGACCAAGTATTCAAAATACTCTTTTCTCCTGGTCCTTTTTTTGATTCTCTTATCAAGTATACTCTCCATCTGTGGATTTTTAGCTATAGGCATTTTTTTAGCCCACTGAACCTCTGTTTGTTCACTTTTTTCCCCTGCTTCTTCAGCTTTGTAAGGGTACAAATCTGAGATGTTGAATATTGGTGAAATTCCGATCCCATCAGGTAATTCAATCTCATATGCGTTTGCCCCAAATTTATTCATGACTCTGCATGGTCCAATCTTCTTCATTTTCAGTTTGTTATATGTTCCCCTTGGGAACCTCTCCTTCCTCATATGTGMAAGAATAAGATCACCAACTTCAAAATGAAGTTCTCGTCTATGTTGATCTGCTCTGCGTTTATACTCTTGACTTGAATTTTCCAAACGTTCCCTCACTTGGMTGTGAAGTTCCTTCATTGCTTCKGCAAAATCCTCTGCACCAACACTTCTAGTTTCATTATGTTCTGAATCCTTCAATTYAGAAAATCCCCTTGGTTGCATTCCATACACAATTTGGAATGGACTCTTCCCTGTGCTTCTGTTGAGTGAATCATTGTAAGAAAATTCTACCTGTGGAAGAATGTGATCCCACTGACTGTGGTGTTCAGTCACTAGGATCCTTAGCAAATCTCCCAAGTTCTTGTTCACAACTTCTGTTTGCCCATCCATCTGAGGATGATATGCTGAGCTAAATGAAAAACTTGTCCCCAACTTTTTCCATAAAGTCCTCCAGAAATGTCCCATGAACTTGGTGTCTCGATCTGAAACTATACTTCTTGGAAAACCGTGAAGTCTAACAACTTCCTTGAAAAACAGGTTCGCAATATGAGTTGCGTCACTGGTTTTCTGACATGGTATAAAATGTGCCATCTTTGTAAATCTGTCTACCACCACAAAGATTGAATCAAATCCTTTTTGCATTCTTGGCAGCCCCAATATAAAATCCATGCTCACTTCATCCCACGACCTCTCAGGTATGGGTAATGGATGGTATAACCCTGTGTTCTACCTTTTTCCCTTTGTTTGCTGACAAATTCTACATTTGTCCTCAAATATTTTGACATTTGTCCTCATCCCTGGCCAAAAATATGAGCCATTTAATTTCGAGAACGTTTTGTCATGACCGAAATGTCCAACCAATCCTCCAGTATGTTTTTCTTTCAACAAATTCTCCCTCATGGAGAATTTTGGAATACATAATTGATTTCCTCTGAATAATAATCCATCCTGGATCATATATTCAGTCCATTGACTTCTGTCCCTGAGAATTGGATTCTCATATGCCTCATATGTCTCTTTGAAATCTAGGTCATCTCTGTATGTGTCCTTGAGGCTATCAAAACCCAATGTTTTGACTCTGAACTCCTGCATAAGAAAACATTTCCTGCTCAAAGCATCAACAACTTTGTTAGCAGTTCAAGAAATATATTTAATTACAAAAGTAAAATTTTGCATATATTCAACCCATTTTGCATGCTTTTGGTTCAACTTTTCCTATTGAGTCACGAATTTCAAAGCGTGATTATCGTTGTACAAAATAAACTCTTTAGGAACCAAATAATGTCTCCATTTCTTCAGCGCTTATATGACTACATAAAATTCCTTGTCATATGTTGAATATTTAATCTTTGCTTCATTCATTTTTTCGTTGAAGTATGCGACCGACTTGTCGTCCTGGCTCAAGACCGCTCCAATTGCAAACCCACTTGCATCACATTTGACCTGAGACGTCTTGTTGAAATCTGGCAACACCAAAATTGGTTGTTCAATAATCTTCATTTTCAATAGATTGAAACTTTTCTATGCTTCTTCTGTCCAGTGAAAAGACTTATGTCTTTTCTTCACCGTGTCCATCATCGGTGCGCTAATTCCGCTGAAATTTCTGATAAATTTCCTATAGAAACTAGCCAATCCATGAAAGCTTGTAACTTCAAATATACTCTTTGGCGATGGCCAATTCTTAATCGCCTCTACCTTATCCGGATCCATTTTCAGCTCATCTTCAAAGATAACAAAACCCAAATAAATGAGTTATGTCCTCATAAATGTTGATTTCTTCATATTTATCAACAACTTCTCTTGCTGTAACCTCCTCATCACTATAGCTAAATGCTTCAAGTGTTCTGCCTCTGTCTTGCTGGGAATTAATATATCGTCAAGATATACAATGACGAACTTCCCGATAAACTCCTTCAGGACTTCGTTCATCAACCTCATGAAAGTACTAGGTGCATTTGTTAAGCCAAATGGCATAACAAGCCATTCATACAGCCCTTCATTTGTCTTGAAGGCTGTCTTCCATTCATTACCTTCTCTCATCCAAATTTGATGATAAATTCTTTTCAAATCAATCTTTGAAAAAACAACTTCTCCACTCAAACAATCCATCAAATCATCCATCCTTGTTAAAGGAAATCTATATCTGATGGTAATCTTGTTGATTTCCCTCGAGTCTGTGCACATCCTCCTACCTCCATCTTTCTTTGTGATGAGCACTGTTGGAACAACGCATGGACTCAAGCTCTCTCTAACCAATCCTTTGTCCATTAAATCCTGGACTTGTCTCTTGACTTCTTCATTCTCCTGCAGCATCAACCTGTACACTGCTTTGTTTGGTAAACTAGTTCCAAGTATAAGGTCGATGTGATGACTTATACTTTTGATTAGTGGCAATGAACAAGGTACTTCATCCACTACTATATCAACAAACTCTTCCAGCAACTTCTGGATTTACTCTGGTAAATCATCCACTCTTGTACTGGTTAAAACAATTCTAGGCTTCCTGACCACGATGAATTGTGTATCTTCCTTTTTCTTAACCTCCTTAAGAAGTTCCTTCCTACTCATGAGAAGTACAGTGTTGCTCACTTTTGGTTTCATTTGTTTATCCTTAATCGACAACAACATCTGAGTTCTCCCATTCTTCTCCAGGGTGTATGTGTTCTTTCTCCCATCATGAATCACATTTATGTCATATTACCACGGTCTATCCAGCAATAGATGACAAACATCCATGGGAATGACATCACATAGTATTTCATCCTTATATCCTCCTATTTTAAATTCAACTAAACATTTTTTAGTGACATTTACCTGATGTCCTTTTTGTAACCACGAAACTCTGTATGGGCTTGGATGTTCAATAGTCTCCATCTCCATCTTTTCTACCATCTCTATAGAAATGAGATTGTCTATGCTACCACTGTCCACAATGACCTTGCATACCTTGTCTTTGGTATTGCAAGCAGTCCGAAAATTTTTGTTCCTTTGGTATGGGTTCTCTTCCTCCTTCTCTGGCATTAAGAGAACTTTTCTCATCATCTGTGATTTTCCTCCCTCATCATCTTCTGCTTCAACATTCCATCCTTGTGCTTTGGAAATGTGAGTTTCACCTCCTTCTTTCTTTCTATTAGAACATTCATAGGATTTGTGTCCATTTTTTCCATAGGTAAAGCATTTTATTTCTCCACCTCTTCCTCTTCCTCTTCCTCTGGTTGAAGGAAAAGTATTCCTATCAGCATATTGTCCTCTCTATGAGCTTCCACCTCTCTCAGTTTGAGTTTGAGGTTTCTTCCACTCTTCTTTAGATTTCTGAGTTCTGTCCTGGGCAATTGTTTTGCCTCTGGCTTGAATTCTGCCTT
>SNQJ01S0041121.1:21337-32555 GCA_010110895.2 Picea sitchensis
AGTTCTACGAAGTCTCTTGAATCCTTGATGTATGAGTCTGTCTTGCCAACTAAAGGTCCTAGGATCCTTGCTACATACTTAGCTAGTTCATAGGTTGGGGAACCGATTGTGTTGACAATTGGTCTCATAGGAACTCCTTCCTTATGGATCTTAGGGAGTACGTATATTCTAGGGGTGATTAGGCAGCTTGGAGTTAATCGTTTCTTCATTGTTTCGTCTAGGTTGGAAGATTTTATGGCTTTTTTTACTTCTTTGATGACCTTGGATATTGGATTGTTTTCTAACTTTTTATAACTACCAGTTGTGGTGAGATGTTCTTTCATTTTGGTGTTGTAATCTATTCTATTCATGACTACCGTGGCTCCACCCTTATCGGCTTTCAGAATCACAATGTTTTTATTGTTTCTGAGGTTCTTGATGGCCTCATGCTCGTTTTTGCTGATGTCATTCTTTGGTGGTTTTTCATTCTTGAGAATCAGGGCGCAGTCCTGCCTGATAGCATCCTTGTCTTCATCACTGAGGTTTTTTATGCCATCTTCTATACTGCAAACTATGTTTTCTAAGGGAACAGTTTTCAGAGCAATTGCAAAACCCAATCCTTTCTTCAATATGTTTACCTCTTCGTTGTTTAAATCGTGGCTGGACAGATTTATTATCTCATTAGATTCTTCAATACCTAAGAAAATAATTTCATGATCATCAAATTCATCGTTGTCACTAGAATCTAATGAGTTGTTGTCTTCTTCTTTAAAGTAGAAATTATTTTTCCCTCTGTAGAACTTTTTCTTGTAGTTGGGTTTTTCCTTCTTCTGGTATTTTTTTATTTTATTTTCTTTCTCTTCAAGGTCCTCCTTGGGATAGGGACACTTGGATGAAAAATGACCAACTTTGCCACAATTAAGACATTTGAAAGGAATCTTGCCTTTGTACTTCCTTGATCCTTTCTAAATTTTTCTAATGAAGTTGGCTTCCTCCACATCAGATTCTTCATGATGATAGGATTGAGGTATTTTCTTATGATTTATCTTTGTCTTGGATGGTTTGAAAGTTGTTTCATCTTTTTCTGATTTATTATTTCCTATTCTCATTTTATATGCTGTAAAAATCCCATGGAGTTAGTCAACTGTGAGTGAGCTTAGATCGGATCTATCTTCAATTGAGGAAATCTTTGAATCATATCTCATTGGTAATGAACTTAATATTTTTTTCACAATGGGTTTATCTATAACTTCTTTTCCTGCTGCTCTAATTGAGTTGACCACTTCCTCTACCCTATGAAAGTATTCAGCAATATTTTCTTCTTCTCTCATTTTCAGGTTTTCAAATTGAGTTCTATAGGTCTGTAGTTTGGCTTCTTTGAATTTGTCATCTCCTTCATATACATCCTCCAATTTGTCCCATATTTCTTTGGCCAATTTGCAATGCATAACTTTCACACATATAGAGTTAGTCAACCCAGCGAGAATTCCATTAACTGCTCTTGAGTTATCATTACAGATTTTCTTTCCTCTAGAGTCTTTGGGTGGAGTAGTCGGTGCAATGTAACAATCTACAACAAATTGCTAGATATCAAAACCAAGCCCCAACATGAAGTTTTTCATTCTTATTTTCCATAGAGCATAGCTTTCTCCATTGAACAATGGTGCTTTGTTGTTAGAAATTCCTTCTTGTTGATCCATCTTCAATATCTACCTTCAATTTTGTTAGACTGTGCTGAAGTAACCCACTCTGATACCAATTGAAGGATCATATTCTGTCACTGAGAGGGGGGGGTGAATCAGTGACACAAAAAATATATCAATTTTTACTTATTAAGGAAAACATAATCTTAACACAGTATCTTATCATGGAACCCAAATGGGAAAAACAAAAACTCTTTTCTATTAACTGCAAAAATTGTTTTACATGTTACATAAACAGAAGATGTAATTCCTCTTTGGTCATCACCGAGTGATCAGGATGCACCCACACCCTAGTTTACCAGCACCAACTAGTAGGAGGCTACGACCCCCTGTTTAGTCAACTACAACTGACAAGGAAGCATCAACTCCCTCTGTAGGCACCAACCTTCCCTTTCTCCACCCAAACACCCTTAATACATAGGTATTTATCTTTTCTTCCTGGAATCTGTTTCAACTATTGATCTTCTGTTTTGGACTGCAGAGACACATTCTTCTCCCACTCTTTCATGTATATATATTCTTCAAAATAGCGTGAGTGTGAAGCATTGTGTCCCTTTGTTTGGACCATCGCACCTCTTCAATTAACTTCACCATAATAATTAACTATTGTTTATTTATTTTTAGCGTGAAGATTCTTCATAAATTGATCACAGATATGGATCAATTTCATCCTTTAAACTCAATCTCTGCACACTTTTTTGTCATCATCACTTCGATTGTTGACATCAATGACAATATTTCCAACACTACAAGCTCACAGAGGAGGACCTAGAATAAATCACTAAGGAATGGCCCATAGAGTTCCTTATACCAATCAACCAGGCAGAACTATCTGACCCCGACCTCATTGGAAATCTAGTGGTTACTCACGAACAGTATGATGCACCCAACAGTAGAAGGAAGAAAAAGAATGAGTATGTACAGGAAATACGCAACACATCAGAAGAAACTACATCAGATTCACCTAGCAGAGGAGGTGGTGAAGAAGTAGAAAAAGAAGATCACAATGGGTAAGAAGATAAACAAAATCAAGGCGAAGTAACATTGCCACAGAATCCCCCTGATGACACAGATACATCCAAGAAAATAAAGGTTTCCCTCACGAAACCTACATCGTGAAAGAAGTCCAAATCTAGTAAGACAAAGCTGCAGAATCTACTCACGATCGATGACATAAACTTCATCATTGCAGCTATATCAGATGCTTTGAAAGATATTTTGCATAAAAACGAAGCCAAACAAGAAGCCATGTATGAAATAATTGAAGTAGAACTGAGAGGAGTACAACAAGCCCTTCACTCCAGCCGCAGAGTGTCCACTGCACCCCCGCCATCAGAAGAAACAGAGTTGGGAGATAAGCCTTCCCAAATCTGTAGAATAGTTGATGCGACCGAAGATTGCCTTCGTCGCGTGCAAGAAGAAAAAGAACAGGCCATAATTCCCCTGAAGCAAGCACAATAGGAATTCATAGAACAACATCGACTTGCACAACAAGAGAAGGACGACATCCAAATCAAGTTCGAAGAGGACAAAGCACAAATATAGAAAGAGAAAGAACAACTGCTCATGGAGCAAGTTGGAGTTAAAGAAGAATTCAATAGAGCACTTCGCTTTATGACAGGCTTGGAACAGATAGAAGAAGACCCAGTGGAGAGTCAAGTAACAAAGCTTGTTGCGGCCATCCAACAACTTCAATAGAGAATAGCCAAATTGGAGTTACAAGTAGTACCAAGCACTCTGTAGGAAGTATGAGACCAACAAGAAGAAATCACCTGAAGCGCAGTCTAGAGAATCAAGGCATTAGCCTTGGAATGTAAACAAATTAGTAGTCGCAGTGTGCATAATTATGAGCACCTTACCAAGGACCCTGAACTAAAGACACCGGAGTCGTAGCTCCAGGAAGAAAAGAAGCAAACAACAATAGTACAAGCATAGTAGAATCCCTTGTCAATGGTCGAGCGAATTAAAATATCCCAAGAACAACGCACGGCTCAGCAATATGTCCATGCCCTACAAAGCAAAGTCATGGAAGTGACTCAAAAGCTCCAGCTAGTCCAGGATGTAGCTTGCCTACTTTTTGAGGATATTGAAGGTCGAGGAGAAGAGCTGGAACAAGTAGTCACTTCGGTAGAGTAGCGCTTAGAGGGACCTGTGAACGAGGCAGTTAGTCAAGAGTTCGTTGAGCAGGAGGCCTTGACAAAGCAGAAGGTCGAAGCAACTCAAGCCAAGCTTGAGGCATTTGAGGCAGAGTTACCTAGAACAAAGTGACTCGAGATGAGTCATAGGTGAGTGTTGGTGGGTTGTTGGCCCTCGACCAATTTTTGGAGAACCTTGGTCATGTTTGACCTATTTTAGGACTTCGATAGGCTGGTCGAAGGTGGAGCGCAAGTCGAAGCAGAGATAGCGGGATATTGGCCCCTTTTTAGGGCATTTTTGGGATTAGGGTTTATGTAACGGGTATGGGATGTCGGCCCATGGGTTTACCCATGTTTGGGCCCATTTTTTAATGTATAAATAGATATCTACGCGATGTAGGAAGAGGCCAATGTGCTAAGTACGAATAGTTGTGGATGCTTCGTGCATACTATGTGTTAAGAACTTGCAGAGATAAGTGCAAGTGATTGTAAGAAGCTTGTGTGCAGATTGTAAGAAGGATTTGTGCTTAAACCTAGATCGAGGAAGGAGGATATGGCGAAATGTGCACAAATCTCCTGTTCTATGCGGAGTAGGGTTTTTGGGCTCTGTTCTTGTAAAAGATTGATAGAAGTTAATAAAGAAGAGAAGAGTTGGTGGGCGTAGCCCCACACTAGGGTGAACCACATATATTCTGTGTTATGGTTTCTTTGTGTATTATGGTTGTTATATTTCTTATGTGGTTGATGCTTAGTGCAATAATGTATGTTTAGGTGAATCTGATGGCTTAATGCTTAGTGATATGAATAAGATGCTAGATCTAATTTGTTTCCTTGTGCTAAGTGTTGAGATGTGTTATATCTAGTCGAATACCGCATTGCTCTGTAATTAGGGTTTGATCTGCGAAGTGAATACTAGTTGAATACTAATGAATGGTAACTGCTAAGTGTTTTGCTAGACTATTGTAATCACAGATCTGTGTCCTATCTAGGTTGCAGACATTTGAGTCCTACAACCACCCCTGCCTCTACCTCGGGTGAGACTTCATCTGCTTCGCAGGTGTTGCTGAAAGGGTCAGTAGTTAGGGTTTTGTTGGTGCCATGTTGAAGCATTGAACCCTGGGTCTGCCCCTGTGCCAACAGACATTGATGGCAATACCAACATTGATGTCAACACCAATAATTGATGGAAACATGTAGACATGGCATTTCTCTTCATCAATGGTCATCTCAATCACATCAATGTGACTATCTCTCCCCCTTTGACATCAATGACAAAGGGTAGTTCTCTCCTTGGTGTTGTTTCCCCTGCCTAAACTCTCCTTTGGGCTTCTCCCCCTGCCTAAAATCTCCTTGGGGCTGCTCCCCCTGCCTAAAGTCTCCTTGGGGTTTCTCCCCCTGCCTGAAGTCTCCTTGGGGATGCTCCCCTTGCCTAGATGCCTTGATCTTCATCTGAATAATATCTCCCATTTTGAACAAGGGATATCACTTTGATGTAATGCTGAATAAATATCGCTCATGCTCCCCCTGTGACGATCGCTCCCCTTGGAACCATGCCTTTGTGCTCTTTCTCCAAGTATTTACCTTTTCATCTAATAAATTTATCCTCCTGGAATCATGGAAAGAAGAATGACTCCTCCTATGGGTATGTCTCCCCCTATCTTCTCTTCAATATGAACACTATGCTACCACTGCAATATGCTTCTGCTGCAAATGCTACTACTCAACCTAGAACATAGATAACTTGCTTAAAAATGATCCACTCTTCCTATGATGATCCTTGGACCTGTCCATGCATCAAACGCATGCCATACCATACATCATGAAGAAAAATATATGTCAACAATGAATAGAGAATCATGAACAAAACATCAACCAAGTACATCATGTGCCATTTTGTGTACCAACCATGCACAATACCTATGTAGATCAACCACATACGTCATGTGCCATATTGTGTGCCAACCATGCACAACACCTATGTACATCAACCATGTACATCAATACCATACAATATACCATAAGATATCATCAATGGAGTGTATCAACCATATGCCAAGAACATGTGCCAACTGTGTACCAAACAAGTGTCATCTCACTCGTGATATGCCTCTACCATGAACCAAGTGCCACAACCATGTATCTCAACCCTCAAGCATCATAACAAGTGTCTCAGCTATTTCATCCCATACATCATGTACTAGAGTACAAGTAATACCAATGATGTACAATATAATCATCTCATCAACTCATCAAATACATGTCGCAATATGTAGCTCAACCATATGCTAAATGCATGCACCAAGATATCCAACAATTGTTCCTCTAACAATACATCACAAGAAATATCAATGGAACTCAAATATGTACTAGCCATGTACCCCAACAGTTTTTCCTTAACCACCATTCACTACAGCAAATACTAAGCATCCAAAAATATATGTACTAGAAGTGTGCCTCAATAGATCAATGGCATCTCTAGCTAGAATCATCATGATATATCTCATAACAAAAGTGCCATAACTTCACTATCACAACCAACATTGTTCCTCAACAGAAAAGCCTCAATCCGTACTCTAGAGTTAGTATAATGTATCAAGGATAGACATTCAACACTCAACCATATTTCATCACCATACATACATCAATTATGTATGTCAACATGTAATCATGAAAACCTGCAACAATACATGTCAGACCCTGCAACATACCATGTCATACCCTGCAACACAGAGTTATATCATCACACCAAGCTGCAACTTATTTGCACAGCCTACTTTCCAAGGATTTTACCACCTGTATGTGGCCTGCTATACAGATAGCTCGCATTTGTACGTGACCTGTTTATAGGTCATCTCGTGTATGTATGCGACCGTTACCAATGCAACCCGTGTATTCTTCAAAAGTAGTCAATTTTGAGCTTTCCTTATGGAATCCATTCTTTTCTAATTGTTCAATCTTCTTTACCCACTTCTAAAGGTGTCCCAGCTTCTCAGTACTTGAGCTATGAGCTTCCATATTTCCAACAATGTCTTATCTTCTAGACTCATGTGTTCTTATACTCATACTATATGAAACACTCCTCATGGATTGTCTTCTTGTGTTCCAGCAATCCTAGGATTTATTGCCAAATCCGCTACAGCTGTAGCATCTCATGGTGTGACAATGAGCATCAATGTGCCCTACTTGATTACATCTCCAACACCTTAGGGTGTTATGAAATATTTCATTATCTCTCCTTGCATAATATCTTCATTCCAAAGCTTTGTGACCATATTCATTACATGAGTAACAGTGACCATGAAAAACATTTCCATACCTTTGCTTTGGTGTCCATCTTGAAGGTGTCCCTCTTCTAAATTTGCTTTGAGGTGTAAATATGGATTCTTGATGTCTTCCTTGCTTTTTTATTTTGAAAGTTTCCTTCCCTTGTGTAGATGGTTGACTTGCAACATTATTTCCATCTTTTGAGAATGAGGGACTTACCTCAAGCTTCTTTGAGATGCTTGCTTCAACATGTGTATCTTCTTTGACGTATCCAAGACCTGATTTATCATTTGGTGACATTTGACTATCCAAGATTTCATTCAATATTGTTGAGCTATTCAATAATTTGTTTGACATATCTGTTTTTTTTCTAAGATCAACAACTTCAGCTTCCAACTTATGACATGACTCTTCCTTTTCATTTACTTTATTCTTTAGTAGTTCCTCTACCCTTTTGGCTTCTTCAATTTGGGTCTTGAGATGGATATTAAATTCAATACTTTTGCTAATCTCATTATCTACCTTCTTATTTTCTTCTATTTCATTCTTTAGTATTTTGATCTCTTCTTCTTTTTCTTCTAATTGAGACCTTTTACTTTCTTCTTGTTCCTTGAGCATTTTCTTTAGTTTCAAAATATTCTTTTGATTCTTTTCAAGAAAAAATTTAGTGTTCTCAGAAATATAGCTATAGTCTATATAATTATGGTCATAGTTGTATTCATATGGACCCCAATCAAATTTCCTTTTAAGATTTGAAAGTTCTTCTTCTACTTCTTCCATGGGATAATTATCATTTGATTCTTCACAAACTATTTCTAGATCTTCTTCTTCATATGTAGAGAAACATCCAACATCGTCACATTTAGAATTATTGCAATCAGAGGATTGCGGAGATTCTTTACCTTCATTTTTCTTGATGGAGTTTTCTTTAATGTCTTCCTTTTTTCCTTGGTATGTCTTCTCTAGCTTTAGCCATAGATCCTTGGCAGAAGTGCATTGTCCCATGCTTTCTTTGATAGAACTTGAGAGTCCATTGAAGATGGTCTTAAGAGCCAATGCATGATTCTTCTTTTCTTCCTTTTGAGCTGCAAACTTTTACTTATTCTTCAAGGGAACTAATCCACCAATAGTTTCTTTCCAAACACCTACTCCTTTTTCCTTCAAATATACTTTCATTTATATTCTCCATGTTGAATAATTGTTCTCATCAAGGATTGAAACTTCATCATCCATTTGTGTGTCCATGGATCTCCTCCAAGGTTTTTAAGGCTTATAGTGAAGGCCATCTCTGTTACCAACTGTTGGACACACCAAGCACACTGAGAGGGGGGGTGAATCAGTGTAGGGCTCTTTTTTTACTTCCCTTCAAAAAAAATCCTTAGTTAGCAATCACCATTTACTCATCACATATTACTAACATTTATAACCAGTTGTGTGTGAACATATATCAAGAACAGATAATAACAACATATATCATCAATAAGCCATCACCACAAAGAACACAAGATGTATGTACAATTTTATTTTTATTATGGACTACAATCCTTGGGTTTATCAGCAACAACTGAATAGAGTATCAACTCCACAAGAGAACCATCTCTGCAATGTAAGACTCATCTTACACAACTCAGCACCAATTGAGAAGAGGATTCAATCCTCAACAGATACCAATTTTTCAACAGGTACGCGACCTTTCAATAGTGCAGCACACATATGTAAGCACCCTGCCAATAGTGCAGCCCACGTATGTATGTGGTCTGGCTCACAACATCCTGCGTGTGCCTCCTTAAGAACTAGGGTTTTCTCTCTCCATGAAAACTCAGGTCTTTTGCATCCTCTGTCACATCCACTTATTCCCTTCACTATCCAATATGTACCATAACCAATCAAAACACATCTATGTTGTCTAACAAATTACTCATGCTCCTCAACCATACAATATGAATGTTACTAAATCATGTATAAGTAACCAATATACTATGGAAACCATATTAGTACTGAAACATAAGAGTGTTGCTCACTTAGTCAATGAACCAATAAAACCATATCACAACAGCCATACCAAGAATGCCTTAAGCATTCACCATACCATAAGCAAGAGTATCCATCAAAACAATCATGTAACCATACCAGAACTTCTATGGCAGATCTAAGCCCATAGAATGAAGATATAGAACTTGCTTCATCCTTCAGGAACCTGACAACAGCTCATACTCAAGTCTCCATGAATTCCTTCAATTGTATGCACTATGATCTCCTTCAGCCCGCGTGTGTATGCGCCATGCCTTACTGTAGCCCGCGTATGTACGCGCTCTGGCTCACTGCAGTCCATGTGCTCCTTCAGAAACTAGGGTTTTTGAACTTCCAAAACTTTTGTCGTCAAGATCTCAAACTTACAGAAACTTTGGTGCATCAATGATAACTTGCAATCACTCTCTTACTCATAATAGATCTTCAATATATGCTCAAGAGAGATGTATTTACAAGAGACCCTTGCCTCTTATTTATAATCTCCAAGTAGCTTCCTTAGAAGCATCCACTAGGCCACTTTGTCCATATGTCCATTTTATCCACATAACCATCTGTCCACATAGCCACCTTTATCCAAATTTGTCCACTTAGCCACTTTGTTCACATGGCCACTTGTCCACTTAACCTACTTTCCTTATTTTAGGGTTAACCCACTTATAACCACTTTCCATAATTAGAAAGTTCTTCATTAACTTTATTATTTAAACAATTTCTTCTTTGTAAACACTTTTACTTCTTTGACCTTTTGGGGCTTCTAGCCAACATATGAGGGTCCTCCAACTTCACAACACCATAACTCTCAAACCGTGAGGAATTATGTGGCGTTCCACATACCACTAGAAATGGCATGAAAAGCACTATCCATCTTAGATAGTTTCACTTACAACTTCATTAATACTCATCTCATTATTCCACAATTAAGCATGGGTTCTCTAACCATACTTTTAGGATAACTCAACCGCAAAGCGTCTTCCCGTGAGGGCTTTCACCATAAGAGGACCACTTTGGAGTTCATCCATTTCTACTTCCTATCAACCATGACAAGACAATAATTAGTCATCTTTACATCAATCCAACTGGAATAACCCATGACAATATATCACTATGACATTGTCCCTTTGTCATTGATTTTATCAATGACAACACATTGATCCATATTCATCTATGCATGACTTCACTTGACATCCATTCATTTACAACAATGACAATACATACTTCATCAATATACTATGACAAGACAGTGTTCTTTTGACATCAATGACAACATGATCCAACAAAAGGAACAATGTTTAGAGTAGAAGGTAAGTCAATAAGAGAAGAAGGTGAAGTGTTAGGGTAAGTACTATGAGTAACTTAGTGATGTAGAACTTCTTTTGCCATTTCAATGAAAGCAAGATTTTTTATTAGATTTCACTTAGTTAAGAGGAGTGTTTGAAGTAGGATTGGAAGTTATGTTTTCAACTTCTTTGTGATGAGGAACTAAGTAGGAAGACTATTATGCTTATGATTGCGTATAAGAGAGGAAAGGGTTGTAAAAAATATCTTCGTTAGCATTCTTTAGGTGGATGGGTCCTTTCTTATTTTCTTTCTTAACTTCTTTCTTATTTTGATACTTAGATGACCTGGATTTTATGAGCAGAACGAAATGAATACAGATTATTAACAGGTTCTTAACACAAAATAACAGAGATACAGTAAAATTGGTTTTCTATTCAATAACGAAATAAGCTGAAAACTGTAAAATGCAGCGGAAACAAGCTTGTTGGAATGGTGGCGGCTTATCTCTAAGAAGAGATGTGACGGTTGCACTCATTTGCAAGAAGATGATTACAATGAGGCTGTGAAGGCCTTTTTACAATAAGCAGAAATGTCAAAAACCCTAGACATCTAAAAACCTAACCCTAGGAGATGAAGCGCCAAAAGTCATGTGGGACATGTTTGGGTAAGTTAGTACAACAACTTCCCGGGGTCGTAACTTTTGCATACGATCTCCATTTTAGGCGTATGATAGCCCGTTGGAAAGGTATTGTCGAGGAGATTCATTTAGGCACAATATCAAAGGAAAATACATATTGAAAACCTATTTTCCCAAAAATTTAAAAAAAT
>SNQJ01S0041122.1:11702-23754 GCA_010110895.2 Picea sitchensis
GTACAAAAGTATGAAAATATTTTCTTTAAATAATTATATTTTTACATATTCATACGTACAATTATTTCAATTATTTCTTTTATATATTATATTATAACTTGATGTATATAACCAAACAACACAACAACATATTGTCAATTATTTCTTTTATATATTATATTATATGATATTATAACTTGATGTATTTAACCAAACAACACAACAACAACATATTGAAGGATTTTGTAAAGATTTAAAGAGATACGAAATATAATATTATTTGATTAATATATTTATATATAATTATTAAAATATAAATATATATCATACAATAATATTTTGATGTCCTCGTATAATAATTTTTTATTATAATAACCTCATATAATAATCTTTTCCCTAACAACGTTTAGTATAATTATAATAATATTACACTTACTACTTATTATTAGCATAAATGTCGATTATAATTATAATAATATTACACTTACTACTTGTTATTAGCTACTTTATTAATATATTCATGCCTTACTTGTTAATGTATACATTCATATTTTAATATATTTCTATTTATTTTCATTCAACTATTTGATAACAATTGTCAAGCTTAACAAAAATTGATATGGAGTTCGATATTTTTATTTATTTCCCTTCAACGATTTGACAAGTCGAGTTTAATAAACATTGATCCCTGGAAATTCAAATTGAAAATTTCATGTTATAGTCATTAATTGATACTCAGAAATTATGATTATAACAAGTCATGTCAATCAATCCAAATTTTATGACCGAGGCAGATTGAGTGAATTTGCAACGTCTGTCGATTAATGGAACTTCCATTCATACACGGATATTTTTGGTTTGCTTTTTAGACAAAACATTAAATGGTTTTGAAGAGAATTGCCAGTCCTTCCTTGAACAATTTTGCCATTCAGATTTATGTTCAATGGTGGGTATTTAGTCTTCTCAACTACCCTACCAACCAAGATTGAATAGCTTTGTATTATAATAAAAAAAAAATTATAAAAACATATTTATATCAATATAATAGAGTAATGTTAATATTAAGTGGAATAATCCCCTCCACGAAAGGTCATCCAAACAAGGTACATATTTATGAAATTTATGCTTTTCCCCACAGATTTAGTAGTCATAATATCAGTTTTGGTCGATTTCACGTTATCGTTCCATTTTAACCTATCTGATTTTCCTCTTCCAAGTTCCAACCAATCGTCTTTCAACACAGAATGACTGCTCTTGGCAAGTTGTCCTCACAAATCCAATCTAGTTGATCTCCACCCAGATCCTAAGCATGTTATTTCCATTTGTTTCACTATATATCCATTAGTAGGTTCATTAGTATTGGGCTTCCTAGGTGAGTGGATTGAATCTTCTTCAAATCCTTTAACAATGAGCGTGATTGTCATTCTGTATTTCATTGTAATGCCTTAGCTCAAATACAGTGGTTCATAGTTCATTTGAACTGTAATATATTGCAGATTGGATTGTTAACCAGCTGGTTTTATAGCTTGAAATATCTGTGACCGCTATTGTTTGTGGTTATAAGTGGTGGGGCGTTTATCAAATGTTTTCCGGTGTGAGATCGTTTGGGTTCTAGGGAGCAGCCCCGGAAAGGGAAGAAGCAGCCAAAAGAGAGCCAACTATAAATTGGCCACTGGATTTTTTTTTATTTTTTTTTTATTTGAGGATACGGTGCTCAGTTGGTCCTTGGATGATATAATGAACGAAAATCTCTTCAAAGACAAAGTTAAATATATCCCAGAGAGGTTTGAGTTAGTAGTGGAGTACACTGACTCTTTTATTTCACCTCTCATAAAGAAACGAGGGCAGAACTCCACAATACTCTTAAGTTTGTCTTTGAAGCTCCATATGCAGTTGTAGACTCAATGTGTGGATGACCTTCGTTACTACTTGCTAGCTGTAGTAAGTAGAGCGGAGTGTTAATATAAAGATAGCAATATATTGGAGGTGAAAGCATATGTTCTAGATATGCATCCATTTTTCTCCCAAAATAGCAACACGGAGGGTAAATGTTTTGGTATTTATCTTGGTCATCTATCTACAAATTTGCGAATCTGAAGAGCTTCGTTTATGCATTTATGTAACATCCTCAAACATATCAAAGTAACTTCGTTTGGAGCATACTTTCTGAAAGTGGGTGGCAGATTATAGGAATGTTTATGCGAAATTAATGAATCTAAAAAAAAAAATGATAAAATCACTTATATCTAAACGTTATGTTATTTTCAAAAGCCACACTATTACTATATCGATATAGGTAAAGGTGGTGAATAATTATATCAAGATGATATTGGTAAAGGTAAAGGCAGTGAATAATTATATCAATATGTTTTTGTTCTATTGATTCCTTTTCAATTTCTAATTTAATTCCATTTAATACGAACAGCTTGTCACATAAATGCACCGTACCCACTGATTTTATAAGTTCACCAATGCCAGGCTTGGGGAAAGAAGGATATACTAACACCCCAACTCTTTTTTTTTTATGTCCAATCACTTTATCTAGGTGTCATTAAGTGGGTCATCCACTCTCGTAAGTCGATCTTCTTCCAATGCAATCACTCTATCCACTTGCACTTACATGTTTAATTGCCCACCGGTGTTGGAACATACATCAAGGAGGGTAGTTGAAAGTACATGAATGGGGCTGTCAAATTAGTCAAATCCAAAAACAAGGCTCTCGGCTATTGAAAGAAAGTCGTGGACATCGTTAATGTAGAAGTTTTAAGCAAGCATCACTAAATTAGTGATGCTTAGATTTCAGGGGTCTTCCTTTCATCGCAATATCTCACCCCACACTTTGTTCGAAACTTATTAATTCGACGCAAACATGGTTTCAACGAAAGAGAATTAATACGCATAACATTAAAATACTACAGGTTATATTGAAATTAGATAAAAGATGATTCTCTTGTGATTCAACACTTATGTTTTGGGTGAACGAGCGATCATTCATTATCACATGGAAATGTTTGTTTTCTTGGTTATCTTGTGCTTTTATTAAGTTCTTTAATTTAATTTAATTTAATGTTGCATGTTAATTTAATTTGGTTAAATCCAAGGAGTAATGCTAAATATATAGGCAAATGATATGGTGATCCATCGAGGCAAGGGCTAAGAATTTTGTTAAGACATAAATGTAGATGAATACTGGTTGGTATGGTTTGAAATCCTACCCATGAAAGTAACGCATTGTTTTATTTCCTTTCTAGGTACAGAGATTGCTTACGGCTTATTCACCATGTTTATTGACTTGGACGGAACTCAAGTTGGAGCTTGAAAGTTGGAAAACAAATTACCAAATTGAAGCAGAAAAGGCTACCAACCAAAAGGCCCTGGCAGACAAGTGGAAAGAAGACTTGAAGAAGCACGGTAAAAAGTGAGATGAAGCCTTGAAAAAGCTCAAAGATGAAAGGGACACTGTTGATAGCATCAAGATAGAGAAAGATATTTTGACATCTTTTCATAGGCATAAATTCGGCAAGGTCCTGAACTGTTCAAAAGGAAAAGGAGCACCTAGTCGCTCTCCCTGGAAGCCCCTCAGAATTACTCCGCTGTGATGAAGGCTATATAAAAGTAGGGTGGTCGGGTAGCCGATCGGTTGGAGGTACAACTCGCCCATGTGTTGAGATCTGGGAACCGTAAAGGCTGGATTGAGCAATGCAAGGAGGGTATTGAATATCTGGGTTTCATCGGACAACATGGAGGAACCTGTGTTCGTGATGGTCGAATAACATTTAGCGATCTCCCGATTTCAATTTTCTATCTGAAGCCAATAGGTTACCGATCTTTCTTCTGGAACTGGAAGGAAACGACTTCCCAAATAAATTTTTGGCGACTGAAGAGCGTGATGGATTTATTTTTTCTAGTTTGGGTGTCTGACTAGGATGCACCGCAGAGACACATGTGTAGTAATCTTCAACTATTTCTAAGTAGGGTCAACATAAATACAGATCCAAGTTTTGTGTGTGGCCATTTCTCCCTGTTGCCCCCTATTATTTATCCTAATTTAAGACTGATTGTGGTGTTAAATGGACTTGATACTCATTGCAGTGATGCATTTCAAAGATCAGATACAGAAAGAGAAACAAGGAATTCAAAGCAATATTCTCCATCTACGTTCATTCTGTTTTCCCAAGTGCATTGTCGGAACCGTTGTTTATGATGGTTGTGGAGAAACAGAGAAAAATAGCGATAAAGGTGAGACAACCATTCATATTTGGTTCTACTTACTTCTTCTGAAAGCAAATCGTAGAAGATAAAAAAAAAATACCAGTCTTTGCAAAGCTTCAAGGAGGACCTAATACTTTCTGTCAGAAGCTGTGAGTCAATCTAAAAGAATATCTACAGCCATCAAGCTGCCTAAATTACCAGTCTCAGCTGCGTCCCTAACGGGTCTTATGGCTAGGATTCCTCAAGGTGGCCAAATGCAGCAAGGATCTCCAGATAGAGAAAAACTATCTTCTGCACAAGAGTTTTTCCATTATACTGAAATAGAAGGAAAAAGGATTTTTTTTTTCAAGAGTTGGATAGAGGTGGGGATGGTCACGCAACATTGTCCGATATCGAAGATGCAATCAAAAGGAGAAATCTTCCCCCATTCTATGCTTCTGAAATCATAAAATCTACAAAACAAAAAAAAACATTATTGGCTTTCAAGATCATTTGGTTGGGATGAATTCTCTTCCCTGATTTAAGGAAAAGGAACCCAAGATGCTCTTTGCTTTCAACTCTGTCAAGCTCTGCAAATGTGGAACAATTCATAAGAGCAACCTGAAGGCTTTACTGCAGAGTGCAAGCCTTCCGACAACTGAAAGGAATGTTACAGCAATGCTGAATTTTCTCAATTCAGAAAAGGAAGATTCAATATCATATAGTCAGTTTCATGCTGAATTTTCTTAATTCAGAAAAGGAAGATTCAATATCATATAGTCAGTTTCACAACTTCATGTTGTTTGTACCGAGAGATTTTATTGTTAATTGTATCAACCCAAATTGGAATGCAGATGAAGAGATATTTCTCTTAGACGAATGACAAATTGTAAGGGAGTTGAAATGTATGGATTAGGAAACCGGGCAGAGGTTGTAGACCTTGTTGGCACAAAGACAAAATCCTGTTGTGGGTGGTCAAGCCCAGGTTTCAGTTTTGAAACTAGGCTCTGATACCATATGTAGCACCCTTCTACATGATGCTAGAAAACTAATCATTTATTAAATACCTACACATAACAACTTTGTTTTAACATAATTTCATTGATTTTTCATTTACACAATTCTTCTACATTTTCTCAATGATAGATCTAAATAGCATGATGAAATAAGTAATAGGTTAACTCTAAGATTTAGAACTTAAAACAAAAGTATATACAAAATATCAATGACAAAATACCACTGAAAAATACCTCCTCCTTAGCTTGTCGAAGCTCATCGGTTATAATGTAGTCCTAGGCGCTTCCAAGCATTTTTTTCACGCTTTCCCAGAGTGAAACAATGGAATCCTCCCTACCAACTAGGAGCCTAGCCGGCTTCCTAGATCCAAGAAACCTTTCGGTTTCTTGGCCCTCTGTGCCCATGACTCCAAGAACAGCAAAGCACAAATGTTCAAAGAAAACTATCACAAGAATTATATCTTTCAAGAATTTCACAACCTCTCATCATGCTCAAACCTCTCCATCCTCCCCCCTCCTCTCTACTTATTCTCCCTATTTATCAAGTTTCCATACACACTTCCCCAAGTCTCCTCAAACACCTTCATTATTATCCATCAACCTCCCTTATCTAGATATTTTGGGGAAAATATTAAAATAAAACTAAATATAAATGACCTGCATTAAACAACAATAAATAAAATGAAAAGTCTTTATTCTCATGCTAGCTAATAAATGTTATTTGATAATTTCCCCAAAATGTACATAACACCCCACCATGCTCATTTAATTCATCATACCCACCATCTACACAACACCCCACCATGCTTCATTTAATTCATCATACCCACCATCCATCAAAGTCAAGAAGGTATTTAATGCTTCTAGATGTTTTTGTATGCAATATAATTTACATATTCAATAAACATTCAATTAAATAGTTAATAATTTACTTTAATAATTAATACATTAATTATTTATACTAGTGTACATGTAGGTAGTGTCTGTAGCTAGCGGACACATATCTCATTTATGTACTAACGATAAACAATCATTGCTCTAGTGCATAGTTCCTATATGATCACCAAGATGTAGGACAACGCATCAAGTAATGCATCATTTAATAATCTTAACGTAATCCAACATACCACCATCAATAACTCATCATTACACTTAAAATATCAATAGGAAATCAAAGAGGGTTTCTTTAAACATGGTAGGAACCAAGTGAGTAAACAATAGTGGCATCTCTAATCCCCAATCAAGATTCTCAACTAACATCAAACATTCATTCCTAACCTACTTCCATCTTCCATCCTATCCTTTCCTCTGTTGGACTAAGCTGGAGCGTCAACTATATTGAACTAACTCCAGATAGAACCCGTAAGCGGAAGTGTCATACATCTCGACCAAGCTTCCCCAACAGGCAACTAGCAGTCGACATCACACGTCTAGGGGAGCGTGACTTCACACATCCCTCCCACGACTCTAGGTTTTGGAGGATAAACGGTGGGCAATACCTCCACCCCTCCTTATAGAACTAGGGTCAACACCCTATATCGAGCCATACTGTGCAACTATTGTTCTTAGAGTCACGTCCTCAAACAACCACTATGGGCAAGTTGTATGTCCTATCAAAGCCACACTTACCACAGATCATAGCAATATTTTGAATCATAAATTAAACAGTAAGACAACTTATAGCATACGCTATCTTCTTTATGTTTACGACATCCAAGTTACCTCAACACTATAGTCATTTAGCCATCACGTAGCTCATCAACCTGTAGGTTAGTTTACCAATAACTCATATCCATGCATATTATCACAATATCATATAAGAATCCATATCTATATTGGTGTTCAATTAAGAAATGTATGTTTATTTTTACCATTCCTTGCATCTATTATACATCCACAAGATAACCTGAACTGGTATCCATGTACCAAAATTCTTTGTTTTAACTTGCATGCTTAAACAATCAGAGAACCATCATTGTTATGAGCATATAACAGTAAGAATAATATCATGTAACAGATAAACATGTCTAGATGTATTCATCTCAAATGTCTAACTTAGTCGAACCAAATCTAATCAAATACTAAGCATTGAATTACTAACATGAGTAAACAACAATTTTCTAACTGTCTAAGGCCAAAATATGGGGCATTACAGATTCGGCTTCTTTTTCCTCTCATGCTTAGGTCAAGGGAGGCAAAGCCTTTGTTTGGTCTAGAGGCATTGGTTCGGAACTCTCTCCAGTCAAGACACGGAGTTCTCGAAAGAAACGGGCGGATTTAAGTGTAAAAAACATTGACAGTGTCCCAACTTCCCCAGATTCGGGGGCCCTTAGAGCAATGAAGGCCCTGGCGAGGGAAAAGTGATGTTATTGCTCTCCTTGAACATCTGAGGGATCGGAGGAACCCTCAAATCTACCTCGGTCCGGAGATTGTTGGACCGTACTCGCCTGAATATTGTCTTCTTACAAGAAACACTTGCAGATGAAAAGAAAGCAAGAGATTTTTTACTTCAAATCCACCCCTCCTGGGTAGCGACTGTAGTTAATTCCATTGGCAACTCAGACAATTTATTAGTATCTTGGGACCCAAACTCTTTTGACTTAAAACTCGTTTTAACGGTGGGTCGAATCCTTCTAACAGGTATATGTAGCTCTTCTAAAAAGGATCTGGCCTTCTTAAATGTCTATGGACCGTGTAAGGACCGCAAACTCTTTTGGAGTACTTTAGCTGATAGTGGTATTCTCTTCGTTCCAAACCTTGTTATGGAAGGAGATATGAACTTCATTTTATCATCGGATGGACATTGGGGAGGCCCCTGCTTACCTGGTCCGACAGAGGAGTTCTACAAAGATCTTTTCAGCTCCAAAAAACTGATTGACCTAAAACCCACCAAGATAGTCCCAACCTGGCGAAACGGGCGATCTGGACTTGATGTTATAGCCAGAAGGCTAGATAGATGTTTTATTGCAGAAAATCTTTTGTCAGACAGCAGGTTCAGGTTGTGGGTGGAATACCCGTTCGTTTCAAATCACGCCCATGTGTTGATTCAAGTGGAGCAGGCACCAGTGTACAAGGCCTTCCCTTTTAAATTCAATGCCCACTGGCTAAATCAGCCCAATTATGTGAAGCTGGTTCATTCAATCTGGAAAGACCTGAGTTACCTGGAGGAAGGCAACAAGCAGGTTAGATTATTGAAAAAGCTTAAAGATTTAAAACTCCAAACGAAAAGATGGATCAAAGATTTCATGAAGTTGGAGCTCTTTCTTTTAGAAAAGTTGGAATCTGATATAGAACAGCTTTTAATCATAAATGTTGAGACTCCGTTAACTGTGGAGGAAGAGCGTAGGCTGGGGACGCTGGAAACAAGTAGAAATTCCATTCTCCGCAGGACTGAGGATATCTAGCGTTTAAGAAGTAGAATGACTTGGATCCAGAGCGGTGACTCTAATTCTAAATTCTTTCATAAGGTTGCCAGTTCCAATAGAAACATAAATCATGTTTGGGATATTCAAAGTGACAGTGGAGGAACTCTAATTGACCAGAAGGCGATCATGGAGGAGGCAGTAAATCATTTTAAACATTTTTATAAAGTGAGAGAGAGAAACAATATAAATGATGTGGTCAAGGTTTCCAGCCTGTACCCCAAAATGGTAACTGATGAGGAAGCAGATTTTCTTTATTGGTCGGTTTCTTTGAATGAATTAAAATCAGTGCTCGAAAATTGCAAGAAAGAAAGAAGTACGGGCACTAGTGGATGGACCTTTGAATTCTTTCTCTTCTTTTTTGATCTTGTGGGGGATGATCTCTTGGAAATGGTGGAGGACTCAAGAATAAAAGGCCATCTTAGTGGAGGAATAAATGCAACCTTCCTGGATCTCATCCCGAAAGCCAACAAACCTACCTCCTTTGATGATTACCGTCCCATTTCCCTGTGTAATCTAATTTATAAGGTTATATCCAAAATCCTGGCTACTAGGATTAAACCCTTTCTGGCGAAGTGTCTCTCCTCAGAGCAGTTGGGCTTTCTGGAAGGTAGGAGAATTCAGGATGCTATCGGGACGGCCCATGAAAGCCTCCATAGTATAAAAAAGAAAAACTAGAAATCTCTGGTACTGAAGCTGGACCTGAAAAAACCCTACGATAATGTGGATTGGGAGTACTTCAGGTTAGTTCTTCTTACTGTTGGTTTCGGATTCAATCTTATAGATTGGATAATGACCTGTGTAACAAGTGCAAGCTTCGCAGTCTTGATAAACGGGGAGGCAACGGATTTTTTCAAAGTTTGGCGGGGACTTCGTCAGGGCTGCCCTTTATCCCCGTATTTGTTCATTTTGATTATGGAGGGGATGAGTATTATGTTGTCAAACAGTAGCAATGGCCACAATATCTCAGGTATTAAAATAACAAAACAATTATCAGTGGTCCATCTAATGTTTGTCGATGACGTTCTTGTCTTGTCTAAGGTCGATCCGGGGGAATGGAGATTGATAGTGGACCTTCTCACTGTGTACTATAGCACTTCTGGTCTTTGTATAAATACTCAAAAAACTATAGTACATTATTGGGGGCTCAAGGATGAAGAGATGGCATCCTTCAAGGTTTTTTTACCATTTACATTTACAGATTTGAAAAATGGATTCAAGTATCTTGGGTACTTCCTCAAGCCGGGGCCTTCAAAATTTGTTGATTGGAGCTGGCTGGTAGAAAAAATCGAAAAAAAGATCAGTCAGTGGTGTAACAAGTGGCTTTCTCTCGGCGGGAGACTTATTTTGGTTAAAGTAGTTTTGGAAAGCCTGACAGTGTTCTGGATGTCTTTGGTAGTGGTCCCTAATTCGATTTTAAATAAAATTAGTAGTTTAACTTATGCTTTCCTATGGAGTGGTCATAAGGAAAAATCTCACATCCATCTCTGCAGATGGGACATCCTAGCTCGGCCAAAATCCTATGGAGGATGGGGGCTCAAAAACCTCCCTCTGTTCAACTCGGCGCTCATAGAAAACACTTATTGGAGGGATTTGAACCATGAGAGCATTTGGAATAAGCTTATGATTGGAAAGTACTTGGGGAACTCATCGATCTCTACCTCGCTGTGGAAGCCCTCCCACAAACACCAAAAGGCATCTAGTTTCTGGAACGGTTGGTTAAAAAATCTTTTTTTCATTTTACATTGGATCTGCTGGCTTCCTGGGGATGGGAACTCAATTGTTTTAGGAAGAGATATGATTAGCGGTTTAGAAAACCAGGCCATCCTCTCTGATCCCTTGTGAGCACACCTGTCAAGCTTACAATTTATCACTCTTGCACATGCGAGAGTCACAGAATCTTCTTCAGTCTTTCCAGACCGGTGGCGCAGTGGCGTTTCTTTGGGGTTAGTCGATCAATTTGAAACCGAATGGAATACCTTCACTTTAGCTTTAAGAAATGTCGGCATCTCTCTTCATAACTCGGTCGACGCTCTAGTCTGGGCATGTGGGGATTCAACCGGTCTTGTAACAACAAAGAATTTATATCTAGCACTTTCAAAGTCTTTCCATTTACAAATAGATAGTTCGTGGTTTAAACTTCTCTGGAAATGGCCGATACAACTCAAACTTAAATTATTCGTTTGGCTGGCAGCAAAGGACAAAGTTCTCACTTGGGATTCTTTGCAGAGGAAAGGATGGCACGGTCCAGGGATATGTAAGCTGTGCAATAGAAGTTCAGAAAACATTCACCACCTCCTGATTCATTGCTCCTTCACGCAATCGGTGTGGCATCATTTATCTGCTCTTTATAATTTAAATTTTCAGTGGACAACCAACTCAGTTTTTGAGTGTTTTAAGATTTGGTTGGAAGACAAATCGGCCCCAGCAAGCCTGGCAGCAACCACCTGCTGGCATATCTGGATCGAGAGGAATAAGGTCCTATTTGAGGAGCGTGCCCCTTCCTACTGAACGGTGGTGCATAGAATTACAAGTAATTTCACTTGGAAGCCAGCAATCCAAAAGTTTCTTCCAAATAGAGTATGTGACATCAATCTGGAAGACGGCTACACTCTTGCTTGCTTCGATGGAGCTGCATTAGCAAATGGTGAGTGTTGCGGAGCAGGGGGTATTTTCAAGACGCATGCTTCAAGAATTACAAAATGGTTTCTTAATTGTGGAGCTGGAACAAACACTAAGGCGGAGCTTTTGGGGTTGTGGGTGACGCTCCTTTTGGCTAAGCTCTGGTCGATAGATAAAATTAAAATTTTGGGTGACTCAAAAGTGATCATCGATTGGATAAAGCAGCAGGGCCAGCTCAATTCAGTGAATATTGAATGCTGGAAATTGAAAATTTTGGATCTGGAAAGTAATTTTAGAGATATCAGCTTTCAGCATATCTACAGGGATCATAATAAGGAGGTTGATCTTTTGTCCAAGAGGACTCAAAAGGAAACGAAAGGTAGGCTATCAGTTTTCCATTGGGAAAATGGAGAAGAAAACGCCCACTCCTTTCTAAACATCTTTGAAGACTAAACTTAGAAGAGTTTGAGTAGGGTCTTGTTTTAAGAGGTGTTTTAGAGTTTGGACTGTTCTTCCCCTTCTCAGCTACTCATTTCAAGGTTTGTATGCCTTGTAAAGTTTCTGGATTTCAGCGTAGTACTTCTTTTGGTATTGTGTTGTTTTTGGCCGTAAAGAAAAGTTTTTTGGTCTTTCTTTTTGGTGTGGACCGACTTTGTAAATGAAATTATTTTAATATAATTTTGAGATATTTTTCTTTTGAAAAAAAAGTTATTATGTTACAACTCACTTAATAACATTATATTATTGATAAAAATAATTTACATATAATTATAGATGTTGTTTGGATTTTTAACTTTGTTTGTAGTTTCCAAACTTTCAATT
>SNQJ01S0041122.1:23764-47544 GCA_010110895.2 Picea sitchensis
TAATGATCAATCCATTTCTTAAATATTAAATAGATTATGCTTTAATTGTTTAAAAATATTTTTTTTTATCTTTTAAACATTGTGAAATATGTGATAGTTTTTTTAATATATCTTTTTAATATTTTAAATATTGAGAAGAGGGCACCATCTAATCTTGTAACAAATTTTTATTTGGTCATTGGAACTTTGTGATACACAAAGTTAGAGTTTCTATTGATTATGAATTCTTATTGAATTTTTGAAAACTTGGGTTGATTCATAATTGGAATAAACTCCTAAAGTCATTGCTTATGATAGTGAAATTATGATCATACGAAAATAATTTTGCACGTATGGGAGCTTTGAAGAAACCGCAAGCTAGGGTTTGACAGTCGCGGTTTCAACAACGTATAGAATGGTTACCAAAGGGGGCGGGAGTGGCACCCCCTCATACAAGCAGGTAGTGGTGGACAGGGGGAAAGGTCCACTAGGCGTTGGTTTCAAAGAACCGCTGACAAGCACCTCGGGTTCAGGATCGGAAAAGAACTAGGAGAGCAACCAGGAAAAAAGGGATTGCATGGGGGAGGAAGCCAAAGAAGCCCAGAAGGTTGCGCAAGAACCAGCAAACCCTAGTGGGGCAAATGGGCGCAACCCCCTGTAAACCTAAAACAACAATGATACCCAAGGTTATACTGGAAGACCCACAAACGTAACTCTATCGGGACCAGATGAAGATGCATGCATTAATCTGCAAGTTCATGGGATTGTGGCCCACAGAAAGAACGTTGTGCAACTGGATAATATAGCAATGGAAGCCAAGTGGAGAAGTGAAACTCCACTTGGGCTCGAAAGGATTCTTCACAGCAGTCTTCATGAACCTGGAGGACAAGGATAAAGTCTTTGAGGGGGGGGCATACTTCCACACCTCAGCAAGGTTGTACATGCGGTTGTGTAAGGAAAACTTCTCTCTAGAGAAAGAAACCTTTAAAAATGTCCCAGTCTAGCTGAGGTTTTACTCCTTACCGTTAGACTATTGGTTGTCATCCACCTTCGAAGCAATCGAGAACAAACTTGGAAAATATGTCAAGACAGCGAAAGCAACCCTAAAAGGGAGGGATACATCCTATGAAAGGATTTGCATAGAGATGGATGTGTCGAAGGCACTCCCGAAGACATAAGCCTGGAATTCAGGGATGAAGAATGGATACAAAGCATCAATTATGAGCAGATCCATTTTAGATGCAGAATATGCCATGAACATGGACACTTAATCGGAGAATGTCCGCTCAATAAAAAACAAGAAACGGAAAACACCAAAAAACAGCAGGATGAAGAAGGGTTTGTAAAACCGAACCACAGAAACAGAGCAAAAAAAAAACAAAGCAAACCCCAACAGAAAGCAACCTGGAAGCCAAGACTAGATCAGAAGGACGGGACAAGGCTAACCAAGGGGAAGAAGGAGGAAAGGAAAAGACAAAAGCTAAAGTAGCTAGGGAACAAGCAACTCACGAGAACACCGATATTCTAGGCAATAAGAGAGAACAAGGAGGTAGTGCAAGTCCTATGGAAGGAGGAATCGAAGAAGCCAACACCCCAATGCAGGAGATAGACGAATATTCAGAGATGACACCAAGCGAGGTAGGCACGAAAGATCATGATCTCAGAGACATTGTGGAAAGGGAAGGAATAGATCTCCCAAACATCTTGGAGCAATGGAAAAAGCATGGAGTAGACAATGTACCAATGGAGCAACTAGATTGTATCCAATACCTTTTCCTTCTAAGGGAGGAAGCAAAATCCAGAGGGATCAAGCGTATGCACGGCGAGATAGGACACTTGGGAATCAAAGCAGGCGAGGGAAACCCATAGCATTCACCCAAGCAGACGAGGCGGAAGAAAGGCAGGAAATCAAACAGCGTAACCCTATAAGAACTAGGAGCTCTACTGATAAATTTAGGTATGATCAAAAAGCTCTTTCCCAACTCCCCCCCACATGTTTAAATGAAGATTATAACATGGAATATAAGAGGCCTAAACAGCCCACGAAAGCAAAGAATCCTTAAAAATAGACTGAGGAAGGAACAACCTGACCTATGTTTCATTCAAGAGACAAAATGCATTGTAGACAGAATGGAAACAATCAGTAAAAAACAATGGAGCAAGTACAAGATGTTGGTTGTCGAAGGCCAACAGATGGTAGGCGGTATACTCACCTTATGGAACCCACAATCACTTAACCTACTAGCAGCTGAAGACATGAGACACACACTCTCAGCTAACATGCAAATTATAGGTAACACCGAGGTGATTCTATGCACCAATGTGTATGGTCCCCAGAGGTTGGAGGAAAAAAGGAGAATGCCCGCAAACCTAGAAAATCTAAAGGCCAGATCCCGAAACCTCCATTGGATCTTGGCAGGGGACTCCAACATAATCACGACACTTGCAGAGAAAAAAGGGGGCACCAGGAGACTGGATAGAGATGCAGAGGAATTCTCAGCTTTCATTGATACAATGGAGATGGTAGACATCAGAACCAGCAATGGCCAGTACACCTGGAATAACAAACGAAGTAATCACTACCAAGTAGCTACAAGGCTAGATAGATTCCTGGTGTCGGAATCCATCGTTCTGCAGGGACTAACTTTAGATTGCAACATCCTTCCATGGGGGGGTTCAAACCATTGGGCAGTCCAATTGGAAGAAAACTTCCAAACCACTCCGAAGAACAAACCTTTTAGTTTTGAGAAATTTTGGATCAAACATCCCACCTTCAAGGAAAACATCAACTAATGGTGGTGGGAGGAATTATCGGATCAAGGGACAAGGATGTTCAAACTTTATAAGAGACTCAAGTACATCAAACATGAACTCAAGAAGTGGAACAAGGAAATCTTTGGGAACATAAACCAAGAAAAAAAAATAGAGAGGACAGAATGAGGATACTCCAGGAACTCTACATAGACGAGGGTTACACAGAGGATCAGAAAAGAGAAGAGATCTTAATGACCTAGTAATGAGAAGCAAGATGCCAGCAAGAAGAAACTCTATGGCACCAAAAGTCCAGAATCAAGTGGCTAAAGGAAGGGGAGTGGAATACCAAGTTTTTTCATAGAACCACCATTGCAAGAAGAACCCACAGCAAAATCCTAAAAATTAGGGACCAGGATGGGATCAAAAGAGAATCCCACAAGGAAATTGAAAATACATTGGTCAATCACTTCCGGGGGATAGCCCAGGAACCCAACCAAGACAGAACTGAGGCCATACAAAGGATAACCCAACACATCCCCAGGTTGGTCACAGAGGATCAACATATCAATCTAAACAAACCCATAACAAAAGAGGAAATCGACCAAGTGGTCCAGGAGATGCCTAATGGAAAGGCCCCAGGCCCAGATGGCTTCATGATGGAATTTTTCAAAGCCTGCTGGGAAGTGGTTAAACATGACGTTTATGGGGTGGTGGAAGACTCCAGACGTTCGGCCTCCATCTTGAAAGCGTTAAATGCCACAATGATCACTCTAATCCCAAAATAAAATGAAGCAAGGACCCCAGATCGCTACAGGTCGATAGCTTTATGCAATGTTGTTTACAAGATAATATCCAAAGTCATAACCAATAGACTGGAACCTCTCTTACCCACACTGATTTCACAAGAGCAGACGAGTTTCGTAGAAGGAAGACAAATACTGGACAACATCATCCATGCCCATGAGCTTATACACACGCTAAAAATCCAAAGGAGAGGGGGAATGATAATCCAACTTGACATGGCGAAGGATTACAACAAGATTAGCTGGCACTATATGGCCAAAACGCTGGAAGCCTTTGGCTTTGAACAACACTGGAGCAACTGGATTGTCAATCTAGTCTCAATGACAAGCTGCTAGCTCCTAATTAATGGAGCCCCATAAAAACCCTTCTGGCCTTCGAGAGGCATCAAACAAGGAGACCCGATGTCCCCCTTCATGTTCATTCTGATGATGGAAGGGCTCAGCAAAAGCATAAAAAGTGCAACTGCAGCAGGGGAATTAAAAGGACTCAAACCTTTCGAAGACTGTCTAACCTCCACACACCAATAGTTCGTAGATGACACCCTACTCCATGGCACACCCATGGTCAAGGAAGAAAAAACCTATAAAAGAATCTTAGAAGACTTTGGGGAAGCCTCAGGGGTGGAGATCAACCACTCCAAATCCATGATCTATTTCTTTAACACTAATCCTGCAATTCAAAGAAACCTAGCCAACATTCTGGGGTTTGAACACAAAACGCTCCCAACAAAATACTTGGGAATTCCCTTGACAGACAGAGCTTGCAAAATGGAAACATGGGAAGGAGTGATCAACAAACTGCAGGAGAGGGTAAAAAATTGGACTTACAGAGCTCTCAACCTGGCAGGGAGGCTTATCCTCACTAAAGCGGTTCTACAAGCAATTCCGACGTATATGATGTTAGTGTTCCTTGCTCCCAAAGGAATACTACAAAGGATAAGAGCCATTCAAAGAGATTTCCTATGGCTAGGTGCCAAAAATAAAAATAAATGGACCCTAGTAGCCTGGGAGAAGGTTTGTAGACCAAAAGGAAAAGGTGGTCTGGGGTTACAAGACCCACAGGTAACAAACGAAGCCTACAGGGAAAAACTCTAGTGGAGATGGGTCAAGGACAAATCAGTACCATGGGAAAACCTCTGGAAGGCCAAGTATGCCCCAAACATCAACGATCAAGACCGAATTCAACTCATGGGCACAAGGGAGGGATCAGAGATCTGGAATCTCGCTTGGCGCAACAAGAACTGGATTCATAAACACAGCTTATGGGAAGTCATAAATGGTCAAACTGCCAGATTCTGGGAGGACGCGTGGCAACAGGAACCCAGAATGGAAAATTCGGACATGGAGGAAACAGGAAATGACAGTGCAAGGCAAAACAAAAATCCATCACTACTAGAAGCCAAGAAATGATAGCGACAGATGGAGGACCTGGGACAAACTCAATCCACAAAATAGAGATCGTAACGCAACTCTAGCGAAAGAGGTGGAAGAGGAATTGGGGAAAAGGAAAATTGCAGTCTCAGAGTACGAGGACCAATTAAGGTGGGGTGAGGAAAATGGTGGGGAATTCAACTTAAAAGAAGCATGGTATTACATTGCGGACTAGGATCAAGAGGACCCAGCGCAATAGTGGGGGAAGATCTGGAGCAACCCCCAATGGCCAAAAATCAAAATGTTCGAATCGTTAGTTCTCCACAACCAAATTCTAACCTGGGAAAACCTCAGGAAAAGGGGTTATATAGGCCGTTCTCATTGCCACCTCTGTCAAGCTAAGGAGGAAACAACCAATCACCTCCTCGATGAGTGCAGTTACATAGCAGAGCTATGGGATTGGGTGGCAAGCATCTATCACCAGTCCAATAGAATCTGGGGCAACATCAATGCAACCATCAACAATTGGAATGAGAGTTACAACGAAAATGAAATGGTGAACCTCTGTTGGAATCTAATGTCAGGGATGATCATCTGGGCAATATGGAAGGAGAGGAATCGACGCATCTTCAAGAATGAAAGCCTACCGGAAGGGAATCTCAAGGATGCAATTATCTCACAAATACGAGAAATGGTGCAGAGCTGCAACTGCAAGAAGGAAACAACGCAACTCACAAATCAAGACTCTCGCATCCTGGATTTTTTTCACTTAAAATACAGGCGCAACAGCACAACGGTAAGGCAGGAACTGCAACTCCAACTACGAGACTGCAGCTAGACCCCCCCTCTGTTAGGGTCCCTCAAATTAAATTTTGACGAGGCAGCTAAAGGAAACCCAGGAGTGGCATGGATGGGAGGGGTGATCAAAGACAATGGTGGTAACATCATCCGGTTGTATGTTGGGAGCATGGGAAACTCAACCAACAACGCAATGAAATTTGGTGCCCTAAAGCTTGGCCTGGATATCCTAAGGCGCCAATGGATGTCAAACACTATCGTGGAAGGCGACTCCACCCTTGTCATCAACACGATGAAGAGACTCCATAATGGTATTAGAGTGGGCAAGGTTCAGAGACACTGGCGCCTAGCACTCTCCCTATAGAAAATCCAGGAGCATCTGAAAACTCTGAACACAGTGGAGTTGCACTGGGTCCGCAGGTCAGCGAATGGCCTAGCGGATAGATTAGCCAACGAGGGGATTGGAAAGGAAGGTTCAGAACTAGACACTACCTAGATCAGCCTTTCGAATGGACAACTCAGAATAGACTGCATCCACCTAGCAACAAAAGACAGTGAAGGCAGGTTAAGCAAGGAAGGTCACATCGAGAAGGGAAGTGCAAGGCCTGACGGCAAGCACGCAGGATCCAAGAAGGCTATCATTGTCGAACACTCGGTCACCAATGACCATGGAGGATCAGCATAAACAACCGGCAGGGGTACGGCAGCAAGACCCTTGCGACAGAAAGAATTGTGGGGAAAGCACGTGGGAAAGTACAGACGGCAAACCACATGCAACAAGTGACGAAAGGCATAAGGGAGTGGCATGGCTCATAATCGATCCTCCAGGCCAAAGCACAGGTACGAAGAGTAGCACAGTAGGATCTCAAGCGAGCAGGGGCAGGGACCCGCACAGGGATAAAGGGAAATTCATCATGATCATACGAGCCGCCACCGGAAAAAGGACGAGAGGGATCACCTCTACGGACAAATCCATTATTGGAAGGACAAGATCGCAGTAGGAGAAGATCAATAAGAGGAAAGACAACAAGAATAGCCGAAAACAAAAGGAGCGGAACTACAGGGGCTATCACAGAAACAAGGGCAGGGAAAGGAAGAATCCCTGTGAAGTGAGGTATAGGCTTAGTAACCAGCAAAGGAGCTGTGACAGACCAAGTGGGATGGTGAGAATGAAGCGAATGCACAGGAAGAAGAATCCCCTTGGAAAGGAAGTTCTGAATAGCCCACGATGGGTGTCAAGAATGGAGCAGGCGGTTAAATATGCGGAGGGCACCTTCCAAACTATGGTCGCGCCTAAAGGAAAAGCGACCATCACCCGCTGGGAAAAGGAAATCAAAGAAAAACGCAAAGGCAAAGCTTGGGATGCACTGGCACAGGAAGCACACTGGGTAACTGATCCGGGGTCACGCGGCCAAGGGAAACCCTCTACCATAAAACAATGGAGATGGTGCGGCTAACTAAGATGATGATCAGCAAAGTGAGTTTGGAATGGAAGAATCCATACGGGATGATAACACGGATCACAAGAAAATGTTGGACGAAATCCTGAGTCGCCTCAGTAGTATGGAAACTATTACCAAACTGTTAGTTGAGGTCGAAAAGGATCAGAAATCCAAGATGGAGGGGTTGGCAGCTCAATTTCACCTCTATATAAGCTATGTCCATCACACTAGCCGATGGACATGGTGCGCCAGCCCACATCAGGAAGACTTGCACAATCTCCTAGAAGGAGGACAACAAGAGTCGTCGGATGACGGAAAGAAACACATCATTGTCCCGGACGAGTGAATGGTTAGTCGAATGGTTAGTTCGGCCACTAGCCTCTCGAGCCTAGTGCATTGTCTCAACGTCTGTGTGTTTTTTTATGTCTTTGTTGCTTTCCCTTTTCAAACTGGTTATGGTGGGACTGGCCTGGTTTCCCCTGGTGGCAGACCAATCCCACCCCTCATATATATCAGTAAGTGCAACTCGGGAACCCCTGGTCTGGTTTCCTACTAAGTAGGCCAGGAGGACCCCCTTTTTTGTATGATAATCTATTTTACAGTAATACAACTTCTTACACTCACTTACAAAAAAAAAGATAGTGAAATTATGATCATGACATTTTTATTGAATTCTTATCAAATTTGTGACCAAGAATAAGGTATTTTTGCTACAAAATTAGCTTACTCCCTTAATTTCTTTTAGAACCTTGAAGATGGATCTATATTGATGTATTACAAATCATTATTAAAAAATTTGGATTTCACAATGATTTTGAAGAGAAAAAAAAAATATCCATATCTATAATTTGCATTAAAAGCCTTGTAGAAAAATATCCATATATATATGTTGCATTAAAAGCCTTGAAAAGAATTGGTTTTAGGTACAAGTACTAAGTTAAAATGACAACATTCTTCCTTATTCTCATACTAAAATCATCAATTATATATATTGTATGCTTTGTTAACCCTATTTAACTTATATCCATTATCGATGTAATGTATTGCATTGCATTGCATTACTGTGATAACATATAGATTTTATTCCACATTAATACGTGTGTCAATTTCATTCAAAAATTTAAAACATAAAAAAATGTAATCTCATTAATGGAAGAATACATGGTCAAGGAACATTTCAGATCCTACTTATCCATTGATGTGTTTGGTTGGTCATTAATGGTAATAAAAGTTATCATTTTGGTGTGTCTTCCATAAACGCATGATTTGAGTTTTACTAAAGGAGGACAAAGGAGAACAATATTATTATGGAATGAAATTATAATAAGCGGCGTCGAGAAGTGCATTTTACAAATATATATATATATATATATATATATAAGGAGACATGTAGCATAATGTAATGCTGACATAACATAAATTGATAAAAATAAATATAACAATAACAATAATAAGAAGAGTTGTATGGTAGCGTAGTCCCTGTCACGCAAATTGAAATTTGAAAATGAAGGAGCGGGAAGCGGGTGCGGTAAGCCCACCATCATTGAACTGATAGAGAGATTCTATGATCCGCTGAAAGGGTTCTACTCATTGATGGGCAAAGCACCAGCAGCTTTAATTTGAGGTCTCTGAGACAACACATAGCCCTTGTAGAGAAGGAGCGAACTCTATTTGCAAGCAGTATCAAAGACAACATTGCGTATGGTAAAGAGAAGAAATTGAGATAGTAGAGGCTACAAAGGCTGCCAAAAGTGGTAACAAAGATTTTAACAAAATACAATTGCTAAAATATGGTTTATGCCATGTGTCACGTATTGAAATCCTATATTAAATGGTTTTACATTGAGAAATTATATATATAAAAAAATTAAGGTAAGTGTAATGAGAACGATATAAATTTACACTAAAATATGTTTTATGGTATGTTATTGAGAGACTATATCATAATGGTCTAACATTGTGAAATTATATATATATATATTATATAAAAGAAAATTAATGTAAGTGTAATTAGATTGATATAAATTTAAATAAATTTTAAAAAAAACGAAGATATAATTTTTCATTTATTAGTTATTTTCCAACCATTGCAAAATAAAAACCGTAGCATACTCACTATTAAATTCCATGCATTGTTAATATTCTAGTGGCATGAAGGATGGATATGAGATCTACACAGCGAATAGGGAACGCAGTTGGCCTTGGAGTGGGTGAAGCAGCCTTTGGAGTCGGCGGAGAAGAAAACACGTGGAGGGAAGCCGCATCTTCTCCAACATCCGACGGCCCAAGGCTTGGTAATTTATGATGGAAATGGATCAATAATGTGTCGTCCTAGTCATCTTTTTAATGGACACGTGTAGGTGCAGAAAAGCCACTTTGACGAGGTGATCGGGACAAGGTCCATGTGGATTGTTGTGAATGGTTGAGTTCCTCCTATGCGCAATTGGTAATAATGAAAGTGTTTCAGTGAATGGGATGGATGGATCTCATCGTACGAGCGAGTCGAAGTTTTGTTCACGGTCTGTCCGTGTTGATAGGAAGGTATAATCATAGGCAACGTTCAACTCAGGTGTGTATTTCTATAGGTAGTGGTTTAAATGTAGGCAAATAATATGCAAATCTAAATTCTTGAAGGACTTGAAGTCCACAATAAGGCCTCAAACTTTTCAAAGAATAACAATTTAAAAATATAAGTTATTTTATAGATTAAAAAATAAAAAATTGTATTTTTTATGTAGAACATTAGGTTTCCCATTGAAATTTTTTAAGTCAATGGAAATTTATGTCAAATTAATAGCAATTAATGTCAAATCAATAGCAAACTCATTGCCATAGTCCTACTTTGGCAGAGACTTATAATAATATCATTTAAATTGACTTAACATCTCAATAATAATAAATAAATAAATGTACATATAAAAAGTAATGATGTGAATTAAAAATGAAATAATAGCAATGTAATTCCATTATACCCTATGATTTTTTAAGTAATGAGAGGGATCAAAGTTTTGGAAGTGTAAAATCTCCAATTTTTTGCATTATAAAAAATGTTTGCATTTTCAGAGATTTGATCCCTCTTAATGTTTAATAAATCTGAGGTTAAGTTGGATTTAGACAAATAGGATTTAGCAATGTAGTGATAAAATTTATCATTTTTTTTGTTAGTTGAATTGCGGTTTAGTGGTAAACAAGTGAAACTTGTCCTACATTACCTTAGATTCAACTTCAAATAGATGACATTCTTGTAACTTACTTGGGAGAGTCACATCGTTTGGATGCACCGCTCCACCAAGTCCACACGTTATGTGTCTCTGGGCACATCGTATTGTATCGTGAGTGCCTGCACGTCAAATATTTCCATGGGCGCGTCTCCCCACCGAGTACCCACACCTTTCCTAGTCTACCCATGACTCGGGAACACGCGCTCACTTAACGAGTCTAGTCGACTCATCATGGATCCTCCATGCCCCAAGTCCTCAACTTGTCCCAAAGTGCATTTGTCCTATCGCTTGTGTCAAAGTGTCTTGCCAAGGTGTCGTGGTGAGTCCCCTTGGTGTGTTGGGCACCCAAGGTGTTCCTACCCACCAATGTGCCAACATCCTTGCCAAGGTTCATTGAGGGGATTATTGGTGCCCAAGACATCCTGTGCATGTCGTTTGAGCACATCACACATATGTGTATGTTGCCCAATCTTTGATTAAGGTAGGGAGAAAACGTGCATGCTCGAGCTAGGTGTCAGAGGCCTTACAATAAGGGTCTTGTGGATCCTCCATGATGATAGTTTCTTAGCCTAACCAAGACCAAGCCTCTATTAATTTAATTATCTTGAATTTTGGCCTATAACTATCTATGATATAGTGTTGTATCTACAGAAGTGTTCATACAGTTAAATATTTTCGATACATTTTGTCCCCAAATTTTGTAGAGAATTTTTTTATGCAATTTCGAAACTATTCATATTAACAAGTTTTGTTAAATCGAGACTACAAGCTCTTTTATTCCCAAAATCTAGAAAAAAAATAGATGTACATCTCCATAATATAAATATTTAATCCTAGTCTCCTATGGAATAGATTCCCAGTGTCTATACTCATGCTCAATTCTAAGTTTGGAGCTAAAAGTTATAACACCCAAAGTTACCATTTCTACCCAAATTTCTGCAGTTTTTAACTATTGTAGTCAAGGTCGGAGACCAACTTTTTCCATCTGTAGATGAAAATTTGATGAAGACTAGAAAAACTTGAATATCAAGCACTAATATTAATTATGATGTGGAAAACTCAATAACCTTCAACTTGGCGATTTGATGTTCCAATCATTTTATGCATTAAACTGGAATTGTCAACTTTACACTTTTGCACTTTTTTAAGTGTTATAAAATATAGTTGAAATTCTCTCTTTCAAATGAAGCAAACTAGAAAATTTTGATTAGGACAAAGTTGTCGAAATTATTGAAAATATCAAATGTTGACTTGGAAATTTTTTCCACAACTACTATCGCAGGTCACTTTCCTCCATTTTATAGTTTCCAAAATTACCAATAAGTGTCGTGGAATAATGGATTTTTCCCTTTTTTCCCAATTCTACTCCAAACCCTTTGGAATCTATCCAAATGCTCATTTACGTTTCCTTTTTCTACCTGAATTCCTTATGATAGTAAGTATGGGCTTGTCCTTTATTAATTGATATTTGTCAATTTTCAAGATTTTGGGGGGAAATCCACAATTCTACCCTGAAGGACTTTTTTATAGGCGTTGACACTATGACTTCCACTTAAATTTGACCTCCATCAAATTTTGTATGCCACAATTTGGCCAACATAAGATTTTGGTTCTAGTTTTTTTTTCAAATTCCTTTATTGATGTCACATGCCATGTGTCATGTGATTACATGTAAGTGGTGTCCACTTGGAGCCTACTTGTCACCACATGGCACTGCCATGTCACCCTCAACCCTACCTCGTACATTACTTTTCATGTCCCTGTGGCCCTTGGATTTTTTTGTTGACTTGGAGCCTCTATGGATGCAACCCATTTTCCTTTATCTTTTCTTTCTTTCATGGTCGAGGTAGTACATGGGTCATGGTCCTTAGTCACCTATGTGGACTTCATGATGCTCTCAAGCATTGCATGTGGCAAAATTTCCCAAGTTGATGGGACAACACATCCCTCTTATTTGTTGCCTCTAGCCATAATATTTTACACTAGGGAAGGAATACCTCATGAGAGGATCTAGGCCATCGATCTAGATCCATGGGTGAGATCCTAGCCATTCTTGGTAGAAGCATTATCTATTCTCCATCTTTTTCCTTTTTTTTTATGAGAAGATATGGGCCATTGATTTCCATGTGTTGATGAAATTTGAGCCATTTGTGGCATCCTTTTCTCTCTCCATCCATACATTTTCCCATCTACTGCAAGAAGATATGGGCCATCGATCTCCATGGGCAGATGAAATTTGAGCCAATCGAAACATCCTATTCTCTCTCCACCCAAACCTTTTCCTATCTGTCGTGAAAATATATCCACCATAGATCACTTTCCCTTGACTAAATCCAAACCATTCATGGTACTTTTGAAGACATGATCCTCTTTTCACATGATCTCTCACGAATGATTCTTAGTTGTGATCAATTTTCAATGGATGGCCCTCCACCATTTGTGATAACTTATCCTTTTGAGTCTCCCATCTCCCATATCTCCCATGATATATTGTGCACCATTGATCAAAACAGGAGGATCTAATCCCATATATCCATGCCAAGGCACTACTTGATAAGGTGTGAGTGTGTAAAACGCCACATGTCCTCTTTTCCATTGATCTTCCTTTGCACATTCATCGATTTCTTGCTCAATAGATGATTTATATTTACCTCCCTCTTTCCACAAATACATTCATGAAAACAAGGAGTTATGGGCAACTATGTTTTCCTGGATCTGAAAATGAGCACACCTCGTTTACCTAGAACTGCTCTACAACCCCTCCAACAATGCAGAGATTCCCAATTTAACCATAAATAATAATGAATAATGTCAAGAATTCCTTGATGACTACTCGAATTTGGCCTGACATTCAAGCTAATCTTTGATACCACATTGTATCATCCTCAACCATTACTCCCAACCACGTGACTAGTAGCCATGAATAGGGACTTCAAATTTCATTCTTTAGAGACAATTTCTCCCTAATACTAGCAAAGAGAACCTCCCTAAAAGGATCACAAGGAAAACCAATGCATGCACAATGTAATTTAAAAGAATGCAATAGAATAAACTAGCATGGATTCTCATAATTTCATGACAACCAAAATCCCTTGAGCAGAATAAAAAATAATCACAAATAACATGCATAATACATAATTTTTCTATAATAGAGAGTAACAAAAATTTAATCATATTTGTAAACAAAAGGAGACTTATCTTTTAACATGAATTGGTCCAGAAACTAATTGCATAAAATAAATTTTCCACCCAATTGTAGTCATCTAGTACAAATGACATCCCCAAGTTGGGTTGGGGGGCATCAGGAAAAAGGAACCAAGCTACCTACTTCTATCTCTCTCGACCCAACCCATCTACTCTCAAGATTAATCAATTTTCTTACCACATATCATTATAGGAATCTCATTCATCCTTCAATATCCAAGGAACTCTCTTCCACTTCCCCACACAACACAAGGAAGATATTCTCTTTCTCTGCTTAATAGTCCCTTGGAGATATTTTTCCCTCTAATGCTCTTCAATGTGGACAAAAATATCCCAATATATCGTATTCTTTCTGAGAATTTCTTGCAAGAACAATACTTGACTCTCAATCATCCGAAGAGCGGAAAATGAACAATGGGTTATGAATTCCTAGCTTGCCCAAGTTCTAGGCTCACCTACAACCAATTGTGTTCCATCCCAAGTCTACAATTTTCCTCTTCATAGTGTGGATTTTGGTTAATTTCTAGATTGGTGAGGGTTAGAAATGGAGAATACAACATGAATTACATAGAGCATGAATGTGAGAGTGCCTCCAACAATGCTAGAATAGAGGGTAATGAGAGGATTGGTGGAAATGATGGTTGACATTACCTCTAACTAGGAGAATGTAGGACTCTTGCACTTCCCATATGATTATACTCGACCCATGCTCCCATAACTATGTGAAATGACTTTCTACACTAACCTCTTACACGCATTAAATGATTAGTTGATAAGTCAAATATGGTGGATGGCTTCCTTCAAAGAACGTGATAGAAAGAGATGAGTTATAACTTGGTTGACAATTGGCAACAGAGGCTTTATTTTCCCATAGGACCCCTTTCATCTTCCCCTATAGTGGAATTATAGCCCCTCTCATGCTCTTCACAGTCATCTTGGACCATTATATATTATATTCCTTCATTAATATTTACATAGTTTTAATTCACCACGAAAATCCTAATACATGGTCCATAAATGTATATTTACATCATACATTACTATCCATTCACTAGTCAAGCCTTGGCCTCAAACTCTGCACTAGGAACCTGTACTAGCACATTTATAATATCTAGAAGTAGGGTCATTTATTTAAGCTTGCATGGCTTGAACCTCATCATTATAAACTTGCCTTTACAATTTATGCATAATTTGATCCAATATATTCCAAGGTTCAAAACTAGGGTATTACACTTGAACTATATATCCATATCTTTATCGAGTACAAGTAAAAGTGATCAACACATTCCAAGTATGTGAAATAAAAATTAGAATGTGCATCCAACCTTTTGACCTAAATTATTGTTGTACAATGCAAAAAAAAGATGACCAAGAATTACATCTTATTTCTCTTTATTGAGCTCATTCAAACATGTTAATTAAGGTGGTAAGAAATGGACTACAAAGGATAAATATCCCAATTCACTTCATTTTGGATTATTTCTTCGCATGTGCATATACACACATTTATGTGGACTCCACAATTAATCATAACTAGTTATAAAAAGAAGAAACATATCTTTATTTTACACTAAAAGCTTTGTTTAAGTTGGATTTGGATGCAGGTGTTTGGATTGATATGATAGCAATTTCCTTCACATTGATACTAACTTTATTGATGGTATGAATGTCATATCTTGTGGGCCATTTCTAAATTGTAATTGTTATCTTTATGATAGCATTTTGTCTCACTTTGATACTAACATCATTGATTGTATCAATGGTGTATCTTGTGGGCCATTTCTACATGATAATGCCATCTATATGATATAGTTGTCATGACTAGTTGGAGAAAGAGAGGAAAATATCCATACCCATACCTTACACCAAAACCTTTACTAAAATCCATTTTGTAGTGTAAGTTTTTATGTTGATGTGATAGCATCCTCCTATATTATCATACTAACATTGTCAAGTCTATCAATGTTATGCATTGTGGGCACTCTCTAGCTTGTACTTGTTATCTTTATGATGTACTACAAGTCATTACTACACTAGCATATAGATTTTGTTTCACATTGATACTTACTCTACGTTGTTAATACTTTGCAATCTTGTTTATCCAAGTGGTGGACATTCGAGCAAATTTAAAACTTAGGAATAATAGGATTCCAATCCCCTCATCCCATAAACCCGAAAACTCATTACAATGCACCTTAGTCTTCATTCAAGTTCACCCCTTTCAACACCTAACAATTTTCAAAGGGGAAATCACCTTGAGAACCCCACTCAGTTGATTGTACCCATTTTTATTATGTGGCAGTCTCTGGGAATAACATAGTCTGTTGGTTACACTTTACTAATGTCATCCTATCACATGGAATAATATGATTGGTTAAAACATCTTCGCACTACAACAATGTCATTGTGATGATAAAACGATGACAAAGTGTCATGTGGAGTTCTTTGATTGGGCCATATCACATTGGTTATGACATTCTTGTTATTCGAGAGTATTCTTGGTTATCATGGATGGGTGCCTTATGGTGTCATCTTGTGCTCCTAGGAATATTTCATTCCTTATACATTTGTTACATTTCTACTCTAAATCCACATTCCTCCTTTGCGAGGTTGAAATGTTATTAAAATGTAATTGAATATAGGAATCAAACATCTAAAACAATTTTTGAAATGAGAAAACATATGACCTTAAATCTGCCTAGTTCTTGCAAACCTAAGGCATTATAGAATCTAGTGAAATCCTTTTCAAGTCTAGGGTACAAACACTTATAAAAAAAAATTAAATAAAGGGACTCTAGACTCACCTCATGAGATGCACGATGTTGCCACACAACACAACCTAGAGTTGTCATATGTCCTCCAAAGTTATTCATTGCTCATGTCACACTTCCATGTGGCAATATTTGATCGATTCACATACTCAACAAGTCGACCTATTGATGTCATCAAGGTGACATGACCATTCTTGAACCTACCATGTGTCTCACCATTCTTTCCTTTATTTTCTAAGTGAATGTCCTTCATTTTTTGCTTTATATGCTTAGCATTATCTTGTTGGTTCAAAATATTCTAGAATGGTAATACTTGACCATATGAATATTTAACAATCACCGATGTATAATATGTGCATTTTCCCTCTTTCTACCTTGTGTCTGGGCCATTGGGGAAATGGGGATGATTATGATGTTAAAAGGCTCATTTTCCTTAGTCGTTGGAATCAAAATATTATAAGATTTTGCTTTGGTCCATCTTTGAATTTGTGGAAGGATCATTGAACTCAAAAACACAAAAAGTAGAATCGTCGTAAATCCCTCGACCCAAAATCATTATGAAAACCATTTTATGCTAAACATCAAATCCACAAGAAACTTATACAAATTAAAAACATTAAAAAACGACCCTCAACCAATGCAAATTCCAAAAAATCAGCTTAATGTGACCTTTGAAATCCAAACACTTGCGTAAGAAAAAAACAAACACTTCATATTTATTCTTTTAAAACTCATTCATAATCAAATGGGACAACTAACTAAATCAAGACCGTGTTCCAAAAATTTGTTACAACCAACCTCAACATTATAACAAAACCCCATTTATCAAAACATTGTAGCCACCAAATTGGCACATAATAAAAAGAGAAACTTGAGGATGCCAGACAAAGGGACGCTCCAAAACATTTCACAAAGATCCAAAAATTTCACTAACAAACATTAATTCAATAAAAAATAGTATTGACTTCAATTCATGAGGTATGGAGAATCAAGATTGGAGTATAAAAAGAAACAAACTTCAAAATCAGTTTTCTGTTTTTTTGCATTGCTAAACCTTTTCGAGGTGTTTACTCATCATAAAATATAGGCTTCTCAGTCCTATCTCGAGTTGGCAATGGAAAAGATAATGCAAGTTCCAAAGGACACTTTACTCTAAGATCTGTCTGTAACTTTAGTGATTGAAAGAACATGTGATTGAGTTTTAATGTTCCTTATAGGAAGTCTATTATAGGTTGTCAAATGAAGACAAAACCCACAGTTTTAATATTCCTTATAGGAATTCTATCATAGGTTGTCAAATGAGGACAAAACCCACATGATAATGGGTTTGGCTTAGATCCATCTGCACATTTGAGACCAACAAACATATTATATAATCTTAAATGCATACTTCCAAGAAAGTTTGATGGGATGGTGATTTGAAAACAGATCCAGAAGCCTGATAGGGCTTGAAAAATGCTCAAAAATGAAAGTGCTCGGAATCAGACGAAACCTGTGCCATTGCGTCCGTCTCGTCTTCCTGATTCCGGTGNGAGGTATGGAGAATCAAGATTGGAGTATAAAAAGAAACAAACTTCAAAATCAGTTTTCTGTTTTTTTGCATTGCTAAACCTTTTCGAGGTGTTTACTCATCATAAAATATAGGCTTCTCAGTCCTATCTCGAGTTGGCAATGGCAAAGATAATGCAAGTTCCAAAGGACACTTTACTCTAAGATCTGTCTGTAACTTTAGTGATTGAAAGAACATGTGATTGAGTTTTAATGTTCCTTATAGGAAGTCTATTATAGGTTGTCAAATGAGGACAAAACCCACAGTTTTAATATTCCTTATAGGAAGTCTATCATAGGTTGTCAAATGAGGACAAAACCCACATGATAATGGGTTTGGCTCAGATCCATGTGCACATTTGAGACCAACAAACATATTATATAATCTTAAATGCATACTTCCAAGAAAGTTTGATGGGATGGGATGGTGCAATTAATTCAAGCATGTAGATAGTTGATAATTTATCAATAAATTAAAATAATTTTTTAGTAAATTTAATATTAATTTTTTAATTAAACTTATCATTTTAAACTCTTAAATAAATATAAAAATATTATTTATAAAAAAAAAAAATCAGTGCTAAGTTAATGAACACAAAGTTTCACTAATTTATTGTTAGGTCACAATTCAACTGATACCATTATATTATTCATAAAAAGAACAAACATAAATGTTATCTCGGCTTTTAACTTTGTTCATGGTTCCAAATCATTAATATTGATCTCAATTTTTATTTAATAATTATAAGATTTGAGAATATGTGATAGGAAAAATAAAATAAAAAATTAACCAACAAAAAAAAATATATTCCTTTCCAATTGCATGTGAGTTCCATGAGTTTGACTAAGTGATTAGCTTCTTTTCGCTTCCCCTTGTGATCCATTGAAGCCAAAATTGAGATGTTGGATCCTTTGATCATGATGATGGTTGGTGTCTAGGTCTACCTTCAAAGGCAATTGGATTCTCCTCCATATGATCGCCATTTTGTCTTGTAGTTAGTATACTCTCTCCAAAATAATGTCAAGGTAACTGTTAGTTAGAATGTTCATTAATATGTAAGTTAGATTCTCTACGTGTTTTTAGAAATATTTCTATATTTTTTACATTGCTCTTAACTTATGATATGTGAAAAGCCATATTATGAACGCTTGTTCCACTCTAAATTTAGGTAATTTGTTTATCTTGTAGATTTTTCGATTACAGAGTTAGTGGATCACTTTTACTATAAATGTATGTCACAATCAACCATTGAACCCTTTGATTTTTAAATAAAGAAACGGTTTAAAGTTTGGTTAATTGTTTTTTTTTGTGAAAGAAAAACATCTTGAATTTAATAGTTTTGTTTTAATCTACAATTGTTTATTTATTAGGGAGTGTTGTTGATGAGGAATCATCTAATCTTGTAGCAAACTTCTCTCTAGTAGTTGGGATCTATTATTCGATAATACAAAAAGTTAGAATTCTTATTGACATGGATCTCAAATCAAATTTTTGATAACTGGGTCAAATTAGAATTGGCAAAAACCCATATTAGAATTGTTCCACTATTAACGAGCCTTCATTAACGAGCCTTAAATTATGGCAGAACTCTACTTGTGTATGTAATGTAATTTCTATTGGATTTTTACTAGATTTGTGACTGGAAAGAGAGTCATTTTGCTACAAAATTAACTTACTCTTTGTTAATGATGACCAGTTAGTTGTTTAACTCAAATGGTAGTTAAGTATTATCTCATTGATATCATTGATTGTATCAATGGATTGTTAATTAGTCCACAATAATTGTTAAGATGAGGGTTAAGTATTCTCTTCTTGCCACCTAGAAATTGTTGTTCTCACATAAATTGCAATCACTCAAGTGTATATGTATTATTTAATTAGAGTATTTTTCCTCATTCCAAAGATGACATATAGGGTATGCCAGTTTTTTGGGGGCTAGAAATCAATACAACAATATACTCATTAAGAACACAACATATCATTTATAAAAATTAATTATAGGTGAAGAGGATCGCACTCTTCTAACCCACCTGACCTCTTAACATAAATACTAAAATATTATCAAACATTTGATAATTGATGTAACGTGTTTTACCATATTTTAAGGAGAAAATTGATGATGAACTCGAAATATATGAAGATAAGAATTAAAAAGTGCATCTAACTTTTTGACTGTTTTATTATTAAAAATAATGTAAAAATATATAACACATAATTATAAAAGAAAACAAAGGTGTTGTCTAATTGCTACGTTTTGGCTTTTTTCATCGGAATTCGGCGACATAAATTTGGATGAAATCACAATTTTTTGTTGTTTAAATTGCATTTCTAAATGCATAAATGGATTCAGCGTCTTGAAAAATCTGTGGAGCACTCAGATTGTACATATTCAACCACTAAAATTTGCAGATCCAACACTTTTTACCGGATTTTAAGTAAAATTAAAAAGAAAAAATCTCGAAAAAAAATCAAAATGTAGAACATCAAGACTATTGCTAAAACAAATTCACAATTACACATTAATGCTGGTAGTTAAGCTCATCCAAACATGTTAATATATTAATTACATAATTCATGTGGTAATTAACTACTTAAATAAATGTTAAAATTCAAGTCCGTTTGGACTCTCTCCTTTAAGGGGCTATAAACAAATTTACGTGGAGTCCATAATAATGAATTATAAAAAGAAAAATATATAATATGTTTTGTTTGTTTTTTGGGGTTTTATTAATGTAATATGTTTATTTATGTATTTATTTAGTAATATAATTATTATGTTCATTAGTGTGTTGTATAATTCAATATAAGGGAGATGTGTAATTTTTTGTATTTAATTTGGAGTTGACACGTGATTTTAAAAAATATTAATAACAAAGAAATATTAAATTATTTCAATGTCCACCTTAAGTAAAATATTCCAATATCAACTTTATATATATAGATAAATAGCAATTGGAATTTCCTATTGTTAAAGCATTTTAGTGGTGTGCTCCTCAATATGAGGGAGATGTGTAATTCTTTTCATGCTCAACATGGAGTTGAAACTTGGAATATATATATATATATATATGGAGTGCCAACTATTCATTGTGCAATCAATGCAAGGAAGGTGGTGATCAGGGATATCTCTTCATCTCGATGTCCTTCATGGGCCAAGGATAATGGTCATTTTTTAGTGGTTTGCTCGGTCAGACAAGAGGGTAATGAAGGGTACGATCCAAATGGCTCTCACACGATGCAAAGTAATGAAGGTTATCATGATGACACAAGGCAATGATATTAAAGTATTTCTGGTTCTCACGAGCATGATGGCTCTTGGAAGATTAAGGATGAAGCGGGGAGATCATTCAACCTTCAATGTTCTCGGTCTCTGTTGCGATCTTGATCTCTGGTATATGTTGATTACAGGCAGGTGCTCTAACCCTGCTTTGCTTTGCTTTGCTTTTCTTTCCTCTCCTCATGCTCTCATGGCTCCTCATGGTAGCAGCTCCAGGCACTCCCTTGCTCGTCAGACGCACGCAACAAAGGTTGTTTTTTAAGCAACGAATGTTTATCATCAAAATGTCTCATAGGAGGATCGTGACACCATGCTAGCACTAGAAGAAGAAGTAAGAATGGTCAGGGCTTATAAGGAGGCTAAGGAAGTGGAAGAATGGGTGGGCGATATCATTCCTGACCTAGGCTGCACTAGAAATAGAAATTCTAAATTTTTTAGAAATTTGGAACTCTATTGGCGCACCAAGATTATGGTGGCTCTGGGCATGCTTCCTAAATACCAGGACTTCAGGTAGCTCAAGCAGAGAATGGAGAGTCTTAAGGAGAAGAATAACTTACAAATGACTACAGTTCAATGATTGGTCAAACAACATGGCAGATCCTTTTCATTGTCTTCAAGTGGTCGACTGCATACAAGATCTTCTCCAGTCGTGGGACCCATTAACAGCTATGGCTTGGTGGCTCCCCAGGTGCCCCCTTCTAATGGTTATTTTGATTTCGGGTTTTATAGGCAGGTTCTGTTTGAATATACTCTAGCTCAAACAATTAGATATCTATGTTATGATTATTTAGTTAGTTGGTTATCGAGACTATTAGTATATCAGTTCCTCCAAAACTTTTCAGATATTAAGTTTAACTCTAAAACTTGGCCTAGTTTCCCTCTATGGGCAAGCACTCGGTTATGCTTCTTTTGGATTTATTTGTTAGCATGGTTATCTTTTGGGACTTGGTGTTTAGCAGGCAATTATGTGCATATTGTTAATATATTTGAATAGAAACATTAAAAAACTTTAAAAAAACATTAAAAAACATTATGTCTCGATTTATTTTTAATACTTTCTCTATCTTTTAAACAATGAGAAATTTAAATCTTAATTTCTTATTCATACATTTCTTATATTTTAAATACTAAGAAGAGGGTGTCATCTAATCTTGTAATAAACTTCCATAAAGTTGTTGGGACTTGGTGATACATAAATTAAGAGTTTCTATTTATTAGGAACTCTAATTGAATTTTTGACAATTTGGGTTGATTCAAAATTAGGTTAAACTCTTGAAGTCATTGTTCCACCATGCAAGAAACTTGGGTCATAGTGGAATTACGATCATGTTTGAAAAAAATTTCGAATTCTTATCAAATTTGTGACCGAAAATATGGTCCTTTTACTACAAGATTAGCTTACTCCCTCAACTTTTTTTGAACCATGGAGATGGATCTATGTTGATGTATTACAAATCATCACTAGAACTTATAGATTCTGCAATGATTATAAAGAGAGAAAATATCCATATCTATACTTTGCTCTAAAATCTTTGTAAAAAAATTGTTTTTAGGTAAAAGTTCCAAGTCAATATGACAACATTCTCCCTTATTCTCATACTAAAATCATCAATCATATCTATTTTGTGCTTCATAAACCCTCTCTAAATTGTAATTATTATTATTATTATTTATATAATGTATTGTGTAACATTACTATAATACCATATAGATTTTGTTCCATGTAATTTAATACTTACGTCAATTTCATTAAAAAAAAATACAATTTACATGGTAATTAAAGTTATCAAAACCTTGTTTACATCTTACGTAAACACATGGAAGGACATATTTTGTTCCACGTAATTTTTATTTTTTTTTGTAAGTTAGGGTTAGTATTAATTCCTGTTAAAAAAATACAGTTGTTTGTAGATCATTTGCAATTGTGTCAGCGACGCCCTTGTGGGAAACCACCGCTACCACTTTTCCATGGTCCTATGTGGCAACGGTGCCCATCTGGGAAACCACCATTGTCATTTGTCCGAAAAGGAAATTGTGTCATGCAAAAACAAAAAGCTACATAGCCACGCAGGGCAGAATGCTGACAACTAAAAGTAAACTTAGGGAAAAAACAAGGCCAGCTTTTCATGGCTGCTAGGAAACGAGAGGAGAACTAAGCCTAAGACAAGAAAACATTAGAAACATGGTTTGATCCGTGGCCCGACGTAGACTTGGCACACCTGTTCTTTTCCTTTGTCGTGGTCTGCTATGGCCTGTCGAAGATCCCGAAGAAAGGACATCAGGGTGTCCACTTGGCTCCAGCAGTTTGCATCCCTGTTTTGCATGTCAAGCATAGCCGACTTGATCTCCCCCAGGTCCTTTTTGAGGTCACTTATAGTATNTGTCCGAAAAGGAAATTGTGTCATGCAAAAACAAAAAGCTACATAGCCACGCAGGGCAGAATGCTGACAACTAAAAGTAAACTTAGGGAAAAAACAAGGCCAGCTTTTCATGGCTGCTAGGAAACGAGAGGAGAACTAAGCCTGAGACAAGAAAACATTAGAAACATGGTTTGAGCCGTGGCCCAGCGTAGACTTGGCACACCTGTTCTTTTCCTTTGTCGTGGTCTGCT
>SNQJ01S0041122.1:49599-67275 GCA_010110895.2 Picea sitchensis
TGTTTGATGGCAAATAGCTCACAGCATTTGAAATTGTAAATGAATTTATACACTTTATAAATTTGAGAGAATTTTTATTGGAAAAAAAGAAGAAGCACATTTTAAAACCTAATACAAAAGAGATAGGTAGAATAACATAATGATAATGTATGATAAATTGATAAAAGAAAATAAATAATAATAAATAATATTATTTAAATTGAATTAATATTTTAATAATAATAAAAATAAATACATATAAAAAAATAATTATGTGAATTAAAAATGAAATAATAGTAGTGTAACTTCATTATATCTTAAGATTTTTTAAGTAACGAAAGGGATCAAATTTTTGGAAGCGTAAAATTTCTTCAATTTTTTGCATTATAAAAAAAGACTGTATTTTTAAAGATTTGATCCCTCTCAACGCTTGATAAATTTGAGGTTAAGTTGGATCTAGACAAATGGAATTTATCAATATAGTGATAAGATTTATCGTTATTTTTGTTAGTTGAATTGTGATTTAGTGGTAAACAAGTGACCATTTTCCTACATTAACCTAGATTCAACTTTGAATAGATAATATTCTTGTATCTTACTTGGAAATCCTTGGAGTGACATTCCAAAAGTGTAACTCCTTTAAATATAACACAATAGTGGTAGATATGAACAAATTATAACAAATTGAGGGTTGTTTGTTATTCAAAATGTATAATGAACCGTAAGCTAAATGGAACTATAATATTCATAAATATAATATAAATATAATAAATATAAAGGAATAGATGTCTTAATTTTATCTATAAATATAACAAATTCTATCTATATAAATTAAAATAATAAATAAGTTAATTTTTTTACTCTTTTATCAAAAAAATTTAAACTTTCATATTAAAATTGATAATAAAAAAATCATCCCAACATTAGTATAATCATCTTCAACTTCATTTAAAGTGTGCACCAAATACAACAGGATTTCCAATTGGCAATCACTCATCCAGATCTTCTAACAAATTACTAATGTTGATGAATGAAAGCATCAAAGTGACTAAGGACATTGATGGACGATTGGCTGAGTCTGCTTGTGTACACAAAAGACCAACATGAATGCATCTCAACGCTTGCTCCTCATCGCACGTTTCAATTATTGTTCGATCAATTATATGCACAATATTTCCCCATTTGTATAATCTCCACGCCTGCGTAATCACAATCGATCGTCATTTTGATATTCAATATTCTTCCTAAGATCGGCCTTAATTTAATTTTATCGTGATGAAGAGTACATAAGTCAGTCAATAGGTAAGAAATTCATATCAAAATATGATCAGCAGTGAAAAAATCTAGGGCTGGACAGTTTATAGATTAACTAAATAACATGGCCTATATATTGTAGATATGCTCGGTTGGAAGTCAAATGAGAACGGTATCAGAGTGTCTCATCCATCTTAAAAGCAATTGCATTTCAAGTTCTTTATCCATGTAATAAGTTCCAGGAGAAGAACGCCAAAGCTATAGACATTAGCTTTTATAGATAATTGCCCCTGCATAGCATACTCTGGTGCCATGTACCCGCTGCATATCAAAATTACAAGGTCGAAGATTATATCGTGAGATAAATTTTAGAAATTGAGTAGTGGTAATGTGAAAGCTATTTGCAAAGTAAACTGAATTCCTGGATCCTAGAAAATTAAAACATAACCAAGAAGGTAAATCCCCAAAAGAAAAATTGTCATAAAGTAAATTACTATCAATCCTCTTGAATCAGCAGCATAGACTAAAACATATGCATCCCTAATTGTTCATAGCTTTTATCAGTGTGTTAGAGTGATGATTGTTTGAAATCTTACTAAGTTCCAGCAACTCTTGTGCTGACGTGACTCTCATCTTCAGGAAAAAGTCTTGCCAAGCCGAAATATGCTATCTTAGGATTCAGATTTTTGCCCAACAAAATATTGCTTGCTTTAATATCCCGATGAATAATCCGCAGTTGAGAATCCTCGTGCAGATAGATAAGCCCACAGGCTACTCCCACTATGATGTTGTAGTGTTTCTGCCAATCAAGCTGGTTGCGTTTGTTTGGATCTGTACCAATGGATGCAGTACATTAACTAATTATCATGACCGAACTAAATATATCGAAACAGTGATACTTTTTCACCATACAAAATAAAATGGAAGTAACTCACCGAATAGGATTTGATTGAGGATCTTATTCGGTAAGTACTCATAAACAAGTAATCTTTTTGATCCCTCTGCGCAACAGCCTAGTAGGTTCACGAGATTTCGATGTTGAAGTTTAACTTCATTTAGAAATTATTTCTTTCCTTGATTTTCCTTGTGTCTACCCACATTCCTCACTATCCAAATTTCATAATCAACTAAGTGTTTGATAGTAAGTACAAGCTTGTCCTCTAATAACTGTTATTTTCCAATTTTTGGGATTTTGGGATCGAATCTACAATTTTACCTTCAAGGCCATTTTGATACACTTTGACACTGTAGACTTCCACCCAAAATTTCACCTCCATTAGACTTCGTATGCCCCAGTTATGGCCAAAATAAGATTTTGGTTCCAGTTGTTTTTTTCAAATTCCTTTATTCATGTGGCATGTCACATGTCATGTGCTTACAAAGAAGCAGTGTCCACTTGGAGCCTATTTGTCACCACCTATCACTACCATGTCACTCTTAACCCTACCTTGCACATCACTTTTCATGTCCCTGCGGCCCTTGTCTTTTTTTGTTGACTTGGAGCCTCTATGGGCGTAACCCATTTTCCTTTATCTTACCTTGTTTTCATGGTCAAGGTAATACAAGGGTAGTATGTGGGCCATGGTCCTTAGCCACCTAAGTGGGCCTCAGGGTGCTCTTGGGACTTCCATGTGGCACATTTTCCCAAGACATACATGTAAATAAAGACATATGGGAAATTGTGATTGTCTGGATCTTAAATTGAGCACAACTCATTCGCCTAGAAATGCTCTACAACCCCTCCAACAATGGGGAGATTCTCATTCCGACAATAAATAATGATGAAGAATGTCATGAATTCCTTGATGACTACTCAAATTTATCCCAGCATTGAAGCTAAGCTCTAATACCACACTATAACATCCTTCCTCGTTACTCCCAACCACAACACTGGTAACCATGAATAAGGATTTCAAATTTCATTCCTTAAAGCCAATTTCTCCACAATGGTAACAAAGACAACCTCCCCAAAAGGATCACAAGGGAGATAAATCCATGCACAATATAATTAAAAGAATGCAAGGGAATAAACTAGCATGGATTATCAAAATTTCACGATAACCAAAATCCCTTGAACAAATTAAAAAATAAGCACACATAACATGCATAATACATAGTTTTTTTATATTAGAGAATAACAATAATTTTGCATATTCATAAACAACAAAAGGAGACTTATCTTTTAACACAAATTGCTCCAAGAAACTAATTGCAAAAGAGTAATTTTCCACCCAACCATAGGCATCTAGTGTATATTCCACCCCAAGGTTGGGTTAGGAGGTCACCAGGGAAAAGGAACCAAGCTACATGCTTTTATCTCTCTTAGCCCAACCCAACTACTGTCATGCTTAATCAATTTGCTCACCACATATCATTATAGGCATCTCATTCAACCTTCAATATCCAAGGAACTCTCTTCCATTGCCCCACACAACACAAGGAATATATTATCTTTCTCTACTCAACAATCCCTTAGAGGTATTCTTCCATCTAGTGCTCTTCATTGTGGACAGAAAGAGCCCAATATATTGTATGCTTGTAGTGAATTGCTTGTAAGAACAATACTTGGCTCTCATGCATCCAAAGAGTATAAAATGAACAATGGGTGATGAATTCCTAGCTTGCCCAACGTCTATGCTCACCTACAACCAATTGTATGGCATCCCAAGACTACAATTTTCCTCTTCATAGTGCGGATTTTAGTTAATTCCATATTGGTAAGGGTTAGCAATGAACAACACAACATGAACTACATAGAGCATGAATGTGAGAGTGTCTCCAACGATGCTAGACTGAATGGAAATGAGAGGATTGGTGGAAATGATGGTTCACTTTACCTTTGACTAGGGGAATGTAGGACTTGTACACTTTCCATGACGATTATACTTAACCCATGCTCCCATAACTATGTGAAACGACTTTCCCCACTAGCATCTAGCACACATTCAATGATTGGTTGATATGTCAAAGAAGGTGGATGGTTTCCTTTAAGGCACATGGTAGAAAGAGATGAGTTCTAACTTGGTTGACACTTGGCAATAGAAGCTTTATTTTCCCATAGGCCCCCTTTCATCTTCCCCTCTAGTGGAATCATAACTACTCTCATGCTCTTTGCGGTCATTTTGGACCATTATATATTAGATTACATCATCAATATTTACATAGTTTTAATTCACCATGAAAATCATAACACATGGTCCATGGTCCATATATGTATATTTACATAATACATGACTAGTCATTCACTAGTTGAGCCTTCACCTTCAACTCCGCACTAGGAATTTTTGCTAGCATATTTATAATATTTAAAAATAAGGTCATTTATTTAAGCTCGCATGGATTGAAACTCGTCATTATAAACTTGTCTTTACAATTTATGAATAATTTGATGCAGTATATCTCAATGTTCAAACTTGAGATATTATTACACTTGGACTATCTATCCATATCTTTAACATATAAAAGTAAAAGTGATTGACACATTCCAAATATGTGAAGTAAAATTTAAAATGTACATCCAACCTTTTGACAACTTTGTCATTGATAAATAATTATTGATATGCAATACATATTTACACACAAAGAAAACCAAAATCTACATCTTACTCACATATTTACACAAAAAGCAAACCAAGAATTACATCTTATTRCTCACATATTCACACAAAAAARCAAACCAAGAATTACATCGTATTTCTCTTTATTGAGATCATTCAAACATGTTAACTATGGTGGTAAAAAAAAGGACGACATAGGACAAATATCCCATTTCACTCTTTGGATTCTTTGTGCATACACACACATTTATGTAATTTATGTGGACTCCACAATTAATCATAACTAGTTATGAAAAAGAAGGAATATGTCTCTATTTTTCACTAAAAGCTTTATTAATGTCAGCATTGGATGCAAATGTTTGGGTTGATATGATGACAATTTTCCTCACTTTGATACTAGCATTATTGATGGTATCAATTTTAGATTTAGTGGGACATTTCTACATTGTAATCGTTATCTTTATGAATCATTTTCTCTCACTTTGATACTAATATCATTGATGGTATCAATGTCATATCATGGGGGATGTAGATAATGTTATTTATTTGATACTAACATTATTGATGGTATCAATTTCATATCTAGTGGGACATTTCTATATTGTAATTGTTATCTTTATGAAGCATTTTCTCTCACTTTGATACTAATATCATTGATGGTATCAATGTCATATCTTGTGGGATGTAGCTCATGTTATTTATATGATATAATTGTCATGACCAGTTGGAGAAAGGGAGAAAAATATCTATATCCATACCTTACACCAAAATCTTTACTAAAATCCATTTTGTAGTGCAAGTTTTTAGGTTGATGTGATAGCATCCTCCTATATTATCATACTAACATTGTCAAGTGTATCAAAGTTATGCATTGTGGTCACTCTCTAGCTTGTACTTGTTACGTATGTGATGTACTACAATTAATTTCTACAATAGCATATAGATTTTGTTTCACATTAATACTTACTCTACACTATTAATACTATGAAATGTTGTTAATGCATGTCGTGGACATTTGGACAAATTTAAACATGAGAATAGTAGGATTCCAATCCTCCCAGTCCCACAAACTTGAAAACTCAATACAATGCACCTTAGTCTTAGTTCAAGTACACCCTTTTCAACACTTAACAATTTTCGAAGGGGATATCACCTCGGGAACCCCACCAATTGATTGTACCTATTTTTTCCATGTGGTAGCCTCTCAGAATAATAGAGTGTTTTGGCTGACACTCTACTAATGTCATCCTACCACATGGAAGAATATGATTGGTTAAAACATCTTCCCACCACAACAACATCACTGTGATGACATGACAATGACAAATTGCCATGTGGAGTTCTTTGATTGGGCCATGTCACATTGGTTATGGCATTCTTGTTATTTGAGAGTATTGTTGGTTATCATGGATGGGTGCCTCATGGTGTCATCTTGAGCTCGTAAGCATATTTCATTCCTTGTGCATTTGTCACATTTCTACTCTAAATTGACTTGCCTCCTTTACAGAGTTGAAATGTTACTAAAATGCTATTAAATCCAAGAGTCAAACGTCTAAGGCAACTTTTGAAATGAGAAAATGTAGTACGCTAAATTTGTCCACGGCTTGCAAACCTAAGGCATAATAGAATCTAGTGAAATCCTTTTCAAGTATGGAGTATGAACACTTAGATTTTTTTTTCAATAAAGGGACTTTAGACTCACCTTGTGAAGTGTACAATGTTTCCACACAACACAACCTAGAGCTACAATATGTCTTCCCAAGTTATTCATTTCTCATCTCACACTTCGAAGTGGCAAGATTTGATTGGTTCACATACTCAACAAGTTGACATGTTGATGTCATCAAGGTGATGTGATCATTCTTAAACCCAACATGTTTCTCATCGTTATTCCCTTTGTTTTCTAAGTCAATGCATTTCCTTTCTTGTTGTATATGCTTAGCATCATCTTGTTGGTTCAAAATATGCTAGCATGGTAATACTTGACCATATGAATCTTTAACAATCACCAATGTATAAATGTGCCTTTGCCCTCTTTTTGCCTTTTGTCTGAGCCATGGGCCATTGAGGAAATGGGGATGATTATGATGCTAAAAGGTTCATTTTCCTTGGTCATCTTGGAATCAAAGTATTATAGGATCTTGCGTTGGTCCATCTTCGATTTTGTGGGAGGATCGTTGAACTAAAAAACATTAAAAGTGGAATCACTGCAAATCCCTAAACTCAAAATCATTATGAAATCCATTTCATACCAAACATTAGATCCATAAGGAACTCATGCAAATTAACAACATTAAAAAAATCCCTCAACCAAAACAAACCCCACAAGAACATAAAGTAGGACTAATACACTCTTTGTAGTCCAAAAACTCATGTAAAAAAGACAAACACCTCATGTTTATTCTTTTAAAACTCAAAACTCATTCATAATCAAATTACACAACTAACTCAAACAACCCCATTCCATAAATTTGCTTCCACCAACCCAAACAATGTGACAAAACTTCATATACCAAAACATTGTCACAACCAGAAAACCATTATAAAATAAACACACTCTGCACACAATACAAAACTCCATATACCAAAACATTGTCACAACCAGAAAACCATTATAAAATAAACACACTCTACACACTGTAAAAATAGAGAAACTTGAGAATGCTAGTCAAAGGAACTCTAATACACGGTAAGATCAACATTTCACAAAGATCCAAAATTCACTAGCATTAATTAAAATAAAATAAAAAAATATCGACTTCAGTGAATGAAGTTGTATAGAGTCTCGAAGTTTGGAGTATAGAGGTATGTATATAGTACATAAAAGGGGGCGTTGGCTAAACGTTCTATCTTTTGGGTTTTTTGGTCGGAATTCGACGATGTAAATCTGAACAAAATCTCTATTTTCTGTTGTTTAAATTGCATTTTTGAATGCATAAATGAATTCAGTATGTTGAAAAACCCCTGAAGCACTTGGATTATACAAACTTAACCACTCAAATTTGCAGATCCAACCATTCCTCACCAAATTTCGAACAAAATCAAACGAAAAAAAATCACGAAAAAAAACTACCAAAAAATAAAACATTTAATATAATACCATAAACATAAAAAGAGAAAACCTTCACATGTTATGCTATTTTTTTTTTTTTATCCATGGCTTACACATCCATTGCTAAACATTTAACTTAATTTAACTTTAAGAGGGGACTATTAATGAAAACACTTTTCGGAGAATTTAGTGATTATTAATTATAGGCTTTGAGGCTCATGTTGAGTTCGCAATGACAAAGAGTTCCAAAGGACACTTTGTCCGAAGACCATGTTTATAACTTTAGTAATGGATGGAACATGTCATTGAGTTTTAATATTCTCTACATCAAGTCCATTATAAGCTACCAAATGAGGACAAAACCTATGATAATGAGGTTGGGTGAGATCCATATTCACATTTGAGACCAACTAACATATCCAATCTTCAATGCATACTTCCAAGAAAGTTTGATGGGATGGGTTGGTGCAATTCCCAAAATGCATGCAAGCATGTAGAGAGTTAGAGAGTTAATCATTTATAAAGAAGAAAGAGAAAATAGTTTTGTAATTAAATATATTTTTAATTAAAACAAATTTTATATTAAATTGAAGATTTCGAAGTAACTTGATATCTTAACCATGTTATTCTCGGGATTTTAAAATAATTATTATGAGCACTATTTATGGGGATTAAATTTAAGTTAACAAATATAAATTCTTACTAATTTACAATTATGTCATAATTCAACCGATGAGATTATATTAATTTACAGTTATGTCACAATTCAACCGATGAGATTATATTATGAATAAAATAATTTACAAATAAATATAGACATTATTTGGACTTTTAATTTTGTTCATAGTTTCCAAATTGTAAATATTAATATCAATTTTGGTTTAATAGTTATAAGATTTGATAATTTACAATTATGTTRCAATTCAATAATTTACATACAAACATAAACATTGTTTAGACTTTTAATTTTATAAAATAATTTACATAGAAACATAAACATTGTTTAGACTTTTAAGTTTGTTTATATTTTGCTGCATAGTTAACTTTGTTCATTGTTTCGATTTTTAACATTGGACTTTCTTTAACTCTATTACATTCTCCTCCATATATTTTGATTATTTTTCGAATTATTTTTGAATTATGTATTTTTAATATCTTATTTATTATTTTATTTTATTTATATTAATTTTTCAATTTGTTATTAGAATAAAAATTAGTAGATTTAGTTTATTTAAATTTAGTTTTAGTTTATTGTGAAACAAGGACAAACAATTATCGTTTAATCATGAGAGATCTAATCAATAGTAATCTCCTCTCGTTGTTGCTAAGAAAAGCGAGAACTGTCATTTTTTTATCTGAGCTCTAATTACTAATGGGAAAGAAAAATGCACCACCTTGCTAGCTATTAGCTTCTATATCGTCCCTTCCGTCGCGGTCAATCGCTTGAATACTCATGACTGATTTGTTTATTTATAAGATATTTTAATATGGATCTATAAGACACCAACTAATTTATGTTTTGTGTGGATGTTGATGGACGCCAAATAATCAATTGAATCAATGGGTGAAATGGTCTCGTTTTAAAACATGAATGCTTCTGCAACGACATAATCAAAAGCATGATGAAATTAATTAGTCGAATCAATGGGTGAAATGGTCTCGTTTTCAAATTACAATTTGCAAAATGCTTTTCTTTTTCAAATTACCAAATTACCTTAGGCAGGGACATCGCCACTGCAGTGGCACTTGTTATAGAATGAAATTATAATCATTGCATGAAGAAACACATTTTAAAACCTAATACAAAAGAGATATGTAGCATAACATAATGCTAATGTATGATAAATTGATAAAAGAAAATAAATAATAATAATAATAATAATAATAATAAATAATATTATATAAATTGATTTAACATCTCGATAATAATAAAAATAAATACATATAAAAAATAACTCTGTGAATTAAAAATGAAATAATAGTAATGTAACTCCATTATATTGTAGGATTTTTTAAGTAACGTGAGGGGTCAAATTTTTGGAAGTGTAAAATTTCTTTAATTTTTTGCATTATAAAAAAAGATTGTATTTTCAAAGATTTGATCTCTCTCAATGCTTGATAAATTTGAGGTTAAGATGAATCTATACAAATGGGATTTGTCAATGTAGTGATAAGATTTATCATTATTTTTGTTAGTTGAATTATGATTTAGTGGTAAACAAGTGATAGTTTTCCTACATTGGCCTAAATTCAACTTTGAATATAGAAAATATTCTTGTATCTTACTTGAGAATCTTTAGAGTGACATATTCCAAGAATGTAACTCATTTAACTATAACACAAAAGTAGTTGATATGAACAAATTCTAATAATGGATTAGGGGAAATAAATTCTCCACTCTAACATTATTAAAAAAAACTTATTTTAAACATCATATAGATAATAATTACAAACAAAATAAAATCCACAACTCATAACATAAAAAAAAAAATGCCATTATAATGATAAGACTTATCCTTCCTCAGCTTTTCCAATACTATTATAGTGATAAGACTGTCCTTTTTAGTAAGTAGATTTTCACCCAAGACTTATCCTTTTTATAGTGATAAGACTTATCCTTCCTCAGCTTTTCCAATACTATTATAGTGATAAGACTGTCCTTTTTAGTAAGTAGATTTTCACCCAAGACTTATCCTTTTTAGTAAGTAGATTTTCACCCATGGCATTTGCTTAAAAATTTTAAGGGTCTTGTGGATCCTCCATGATGAAAATTTCTTAGCCCAACTAAGACCAAGTCTTTGTTAATTTAATTATCTTGAATCATGGTCTCAAAATATCTAAATATAACATTGTATCTACAAAAGTGTTCATACAATTATATTTATTAGATATATTTTGTCTTCAAAATTGGTAGAGAATTTTTTTATGTAATTTGGAAACTATTTATATGAACAATTTTTGTTAAATAAAGGCTACAAGTTTTTTTCTTCCCAAAATCTGGAAAAATTAGATTACTTCTCTAGAATATAATTCTTCAAGACTAGACTCCTATCGAATAGCTTTATGATGTTTGTACTCATGCTCAATTCTAAGTTTTGAGCTAAAATTTATAACACCCCAAAGTTACCATTTCTACCCAAATTTCTACATTTTTTAATTGGTGTAGTCAAGGTCATAGACCAACTTCTTCCACCTATAGAAGAAAATATAGCGAGGACTAGAAAAATGTTTATATCAAGCATTAATATTAATTCTAATGGGAAACATTCAACAACCTTCAACTTGGTGATTTCATGTTCCAATCATTTTATGCATTAAACTAAAATTGTCAACTTTACACTTTTTCACTTTTTTGAGTGCTAAAAAATCTAGTTAAAAATGTTCTCTCAAATTATGCAAAGCTCGAAAATTTTCACTTGGACAAAGTTGTCCAAATTATTGAAAATATCGAATGTTGACTTAGAAAAAATTTCCACGATTTCCATCTCAGGTCACTTTTCCTCCATTTATAGTTTCCAAAATTGCCAAAAAGTGTTGTGAAAAAATGGATTTTGCCCTCTTTTTCCAATTCCACTCCAAACCCTTTACAATCTATCTGAATGCTCAGTTGGTTTTCCTTGTGTCTACCCACATTCCTCACTATCCAAATTCTGTAATCAATTAAGTGTTTGATATTAAGTACAAGCTTGTCCTCTAATAACTAGTATTTGCCAATTTTTAGGATTTTGGGGTCGAATCTACAATTCTACCTTCGAGGCCATTTTGATAAACTTTGACATTGTAGACTTCCACCCAAAATTTCACCTCCATTAGAGTTCATATGCCCTAGTAATGGCCAAAATAAGATTTTGGTTCCAGTTGTTTTTTTCAAATTTCTTTGTTCATGTGGCATGCCACATGCCACATACTTACAAGGAAGTGGTGTCCACTTAGATCCTATTTGTCACCACATGTCACTACCATGTGACTCTTAACCCTACCTTTCACATTATTGTTCATGTCCATGTGGCCCTTGTCTTTTTTTGTTGACTTGGAGCCTCTATGGGCATAACCCATTTTCCTCTATCTTACCTTGTTTTCATGGTCAAGGTAATACAAGGGTAGTATGTGGGCCATGGTCCTTACCCATCTAAGTGGGCCTCACGATGCTCTTGGGACTTCCATGTGGCACATTTTCCCAAGACATACACGGAAATAAAGACATATGGGCAATTTTGATTGTCTGGATCTTAAAATGAGCACACCCAATTCACCTAGATATGCTCTACAACCCCTCCAACAATGTGGAGATTCTCATTCCAACAATAAATAATGATGAAGAATATCATGAATTCCTTGATGACTACTCAAATTTATCCCATCATTGAAGCTAAGCTCTGATACCACACTATAACATCCTTGACCATTACTCCCAACCACAAGACTGGTAGCCATGAATAAGGATTTCAAATTTCATTCCTTAGAGCCAATTTCTCCACAATGGTAACAAAGAGAACCTCCCCAAAAGTATCATAATGAAAACAGATCCATGCACAATATAATTAAAAGAATGCAAGGGAATAAACTAGCATGGATTATCATAATTTCATGATAACCAAAAGCCCTTGAACAAATTAAAAAATAAGCACACATAACATGCATAATGCATGATTTTTCTATATTGGAGAATAACAATAATTTTGCATATTCATAAACAACAAAAGGAGACTTATCTTTTAACATAAATTGCTCTAAGAAACTAATTGTAGAAGAGTAATTTTCCACCACACCATAGGCATCTAGTGTAGATTCCACCCCAAGGTTAGGTTAGGAGGCCACCAGGGCAAAGGAACCAAGCTACATGATTCTATCTCTCTTAGCCCAACCCATCTACTCTCATGCTTAATCAATTTTCTCACCACATATCATTATAGGCATCTCATTCAACCTTCAATAGCCAAGGAACTCTCTTCCATTGCCCCACACAACACAAGGAATATATTATCTTTCTCTACTAAACAATCCCTTAGAGTTATTCTTCCATCTAGTGCTCTCCAATGTGGACAGAAAGAGTCCAATATATTGTATGTTTGTTGTGAATTGCTTGCAAGAACAATACTTGGCTCTCATGCATCCAAAGAGTATAAAATGAACAATGGGTGATGAATTCCTAGCTTTCCCAACCTCTATGCTCACCTACAACCAATTGTATGTCATCCCAAGTCTACAATTTTCCTCTTCATAGTGCGGATTTTGGTTAATTCCATATTGGTAAGGGTTAGCAATGAAGAACACAACATTAACTACATAGAGCATGAATGTGAGAGTGTCTCCAACAATGCTAGAGTGAATGGAAATGAGAGGAATGGTGGAAATGATGGTTGACTTTACCTCTAACTAGGGGAATGTAGGACTCTTACACTTTCCATGATGATTATACTTAATCCATGCTCCCATAACTGTGTGAAACAACTTTCCCCACTAGCCTCTAACACGCATTCAATGATTGGTTGATATGTCAAAGAAAGTGGATGGTTTCCTTTAAGGAACATGGTATAAAGAGATGAGTTCTAACTTGGTTGACACTTGGAAATAGAAGATTTATTTTCCCATATGCCCCCTTTCCTCTTCCCCTCTAGTGGAATCATAACTACTCATGTGCTCTTTGTGGTCATTTGGACCATTATATATATTATATTGCATCATCAATATTTACATAGTTTTAATTCACCATGAAAATCCTAACACGTGGTCCATGATCCATATATGTATATTTACATAATACATGACTAGCCATTCACTAGTTGAGCCTTCGCCTTGAACTCCGCACTAGGAATTGTTTCTAGCATATTTAGAATATTTAAAAATAAGATCATTTATTTAAGCTCGCATGGATTGAAACTCGTCATTATAAACTTGTCTTTACAATTTATGAATAATTTGATGTAATATATTCCAATGTTCAAAATTGGGATACTATTACACTTGGACTATTTGTGCATATCTTTAACATATAAAAGTAAAAGTGATTGACACATTCAAATATGTGAAGTAAAATTTAAAATGTACATCCAACCTTTTAACCACTTTGTCATTAATAAATAAATTATTGATATACAATACATATTTACATAAAAATAAATTATTGATATACAATACATTTTTTATTTTTTTTCAATGGAAATTAACCCGCTGGGAACCCACCCCGATACTTCCCCACATAGTGGATGATATGGGAGTGGAAAGCAGCAGCCCGAGGGACTCGTAGCCAGGCTTGAACTCGTGACCTCTCCCCAAACTGGGAGAGTGTGCGCACGTCTTGCCATGCGAGCTATCCCTCGTGACTTGATATACAATACATATTTACATAAAAAGAAAACCAAGAATTACATCTTGTTGCTCACATATTTACACAAAAAGCAAACCCAGAATTACATTTTATTGCTCTTTATTGAGATCATTCAAACATGCACATATTTACACAAAAAGCAAACCGAGAATTACATCTTATTGCTCTTTATTGAGATCATTCAAACATGTTAATTATGGCGATAAAGAAAAGGACTACATAGGAAAAATATCCCAATTCACTCTTTGGATTCTTTCTTCACATGTGCATACACACATTTACGTGGACTCCACAATTAATCATAACTAGTTATGAAAAAGAAGGAACATATCTCTATTTTGCACTAAAAGCTTTATTAATGTCAACATTGGATGCAAATGTTTGGGTTGATATGATAGCAATTTTCCTCACTTTGGTATTAACATTATTAATGGTATCAATTTTATATATAGTGGGACATTTCTACATTTACAAATGTTTGGGTTGATATGATAGCAATTTCCCTCACTTTGATACTAATATTATTGATGGTATCAAGTTCATATCTAGTGGGACATTTCTACATTGCAATTGTTATCTTTATAATGCATTTTCTCTCACTTTGATACTAAAACTACTCATGGTATCAATGTCATATCTTGTGGGATGTAGATAATGCTATTTATATGATATAATTGTCATGACTAGTTGGAGAAAGGGAGAAAAATATCCATATCCATACCTTACGCCAAAATCTTTATTAAAATCCATTTTGTAGTGCAAGTTTTTAGGTTGATGTGATAACATCCTCCTATATTATCATACTAACATTGTCAAGTGTATCGAAGTTATGCATTGTGGGCACTCTCTAGCTTGTACTTGTTACGTATGTGATGTACTATAAGTCATTACTACAATAGCATATAGATTTTGTTTCACATTAATACTTACTCTACACTATCAATACTCTGAAATGTTGTTAATGCATGTGGTGGACATTCAGGCAAATTTAAACATGAGAATAGTAGGATTATGATCCCCCCAATCCCACAAACTTGAAAACTCAATACAATGCACCTTAGTCTTAGTTCAAGTTCACCCTTTTCAACACTTGCAATTTCCGAGGGGGAAATCACCTCGAGAACCCCACCAATTGATTGTACCTATTTTTTCCATGTGGTAGCCTCTCGGAATAATAGAGTGTTTTGGATGATTCTCTACTAATGTCATCTTACCACATGGAAGAATACGATAGGTTAAAACATATTCCCACAACAAAAACATCATTGTGATGACATGACGACGACAAACTGCCATGTTGAGTTCTTTGATTGGGCCATGTCACATTGGTTATGACATTCTTGTTATTTGAGAGTATTCTTGGTTATCATGGATGGGTGCCTCATGGTGTCATCTTGAGCTGGTAAGCATATTTCATTCCTTATGCATTTGTTACATTTCTACTCTAAATTGACTTGCCTCCTTTACGGAGTTGAAATGTTACTAAAATGTTATTAAATCCATGAGTCAAATGTCTAAGGCGACTTTTGAAATGAGAAAATGTAGTACCCTGAATTTGTCGAGTGCTTGCAAACCTAAGGTATTGTAGAATCTAGTGAAATCCTTTTCAAGTATGGAGTATGAACACTTAGATTTTTTTTCAATAAAGGGACTTTAGACTCACCTTGTGAAGTGTACAATGTTGCCACACAACACGACCTAGAGCTACAATATGTCTTCCCAAGTTATTCATTTCTCATCTCACACTTCGAAGTGGCAAGATTTGATTGGTTCACATACTCAACAAGTCGACATGTTGATGTCATCAAGTTGACATGACCATTCTTAAACCCATCATGTGTCTCATTGTTATTCCCTTTGTTTTCTAAGTCAATGCATTTCCTTTCTTGCTTTATATGCTTAGCATCACCGGGTTGGTTCAAAATATGCTAGCATGGTAATACTTGACCATATGAATCTTTAACAATCACCAATGTATAAATGTGCCTTTGCCCTCTTTTTGCATTTTGTCTGAGCCATGGGCCATCGACGAAATGGGGATGATTATGATGTTAAGAGGTTCATTTTCCTTGGTCATCTTGGAATCAAAATATTATAGGATCTTTTGTTGGTCCATCTTCGAGTTTGTGGGAGGATCGTTGAACTAAAAAACACAAAAAGTGGAATCACCGCAAATCCGTAAACTCAAAATCATTATAAAATCCATTTCATACCAAACAACGGATCCATAAGGAACTCATGCAAATTAACAACATTAAAAAATCCCTCAACCAAAACAAACCCTACGAGAACATAAAGTAAGACTAATACACTCTTTGTAATCCAAAAACTCATGTAAAAAAGACAAACACCTCATGTTTATTCTTTTAAAACTCAAAACTCATTCATAATCAAATTACACAACTAACCCAAACAACCCCATTCCATAAATTTACTTCCACCAACCCAAACAATGTGACAAAACTTCATATACCAAAACATTATCACAATCATAAAACCATTATAAAATAGACACGCTCTGTACACAATAAAAATAGAGAAACTTGAGAATGCTAGTCAAAGAAACTCTGATACACTGTAAGATCACCATTTCTCAAAGATCCAAAATTCAGTAACATTAATTCAAATAAAACCAACCCAAACAATGTGACAAAACTTCATATACCAAAACATTATCACAATCATAAAACCATTATAAAATAGACACGCTCTGTACACAATAAAAATAGAAAAACTTGAGAATGCTAGTCAAAGGAACTCTAATACACTGTAAGATCACCATTTCACAAAGATCCAAAATTCAATTGCATTAATTCAAATAAAATAAAAAAATATTGACTTCAATTAATGAAGTTGTATGGAGTCTCCAAGTTTGGAGTATAGAGGTATGTATATAGTACATAAAAAGAGACAAGCTTCACATGTTATGCTAAATTTTTTTATTTTTTTTCCGTGGCTTACACATCCATTGCTAAACATTTAACTTAATTTAAGTGTACGAGGGGAACTATTAATGAAAACACTTTTCGAGGAATTTAGTGATTATTAAATATAGGCTTTGAGGCTCATGTGAAGTTGGCAATGACTAAGAGTTCCAAAGGACACTTTGTCCTAAGATCCATGTTTATAACTTTAGTAATTGAAGGAACATGTCATTGAGTTTTAATATTCTCAACATCAAGTCCATCGTAACCTACCAGAATGAGGACAAAACCTGTGATAATGAGGTTGAGTGAGATCCATATGATAATGGGGTTGAGTGAGATCCATATTCACATTTGAGACCAACTAACATATCTAATCTTCAATGCATACTTCCAAGATAGTTTGATGGGATGGGTTAGTGCAATTCCCAAAATGCACATGCATACTTCCAAGATAGTTTGATGGGATGGGTTGGTGCAATTCCCAAAATGCACACAAGTATGTAGAGAGTTAATCATTTATAAAGAAGAAAGAGAAAATAGTTTTGTATTTAAATATTTTTTTAATCAAAGTAAATTTTA
>SNQJ01S0041123.1:0-16444 GCA_010110895.2 Picea sitchensis
CAAAATAGACTCATCTTGTGGTTCAGTATAGCCATTCATTACTATATCTGTTAGCTCATATGAATCAAATGCTAATTTCATTCTAAATGCCCAATTATCATAATTTTTCCCAGAAAATGTTGGAATCATGAGCTGCTGAAATGTCATTTTCTTAATCAAGCCCAAAAAAAAAAATTCAGCAAAATTTAAGTTATACAATAGCACTCACACAATGGACAACTATTGTTGTAGGCTTTCCTCCAAACACAGGTAGATGGGCATTTCCTCCGCTGACAGTTTATTCAGGACTTCATTAAATTACACACACCAACCAAAGTAGCAATAAAACACAACCTTTTGTTTATCAAACAAATGACTCTGATAAACTCCACAGTTATTTCATTGAAGAAATATCTGGCCAGAGATTGCATACAGTTGCCTGTAGATTTTGTTTTGAAATGAGAAAGCAGAAGGATATTATAAATGGAGCTTACTCGCACTCGTAATTTGTCTGGTGTTCCTCTCTAATCGAATCTCTCTTTCTCTTTTTCACGGAGAAATGGAATCTGGCCTGCGTTCTTTGTAGGGAATCGACCTGGTGCTCCTCTGCGTGGGTTTCTCCTGCTACAGCGTTTCCTTGGACCCTCGACTATCTTCTCCCTGCAATGACAGCAAAAAACATCAACAAAATCGCTTTTGACCCACGACACTCTTGAGCAGACGTGGCCTGGGTTTTTTTTGGGGGGGGGTAGACGGTAAGAAGGGAGGCACACGCCTGTGACCCCTGGTGGGTTCTCTAGCGAATGCAGCGGCTATGAAACTCTCAAACCGCAGGCACGACTGCTTTAGCTCTTGGTGGATCTTTTCTTCAGAACGGGTCTGCTCTTAGGTTCTCGTAGAAGCTGCGGCTTCCTCACCAACTATCACAACAATTCGCTAACACTCTACAACTCTCATGAACTCTTACTGGAAGCTGTGGCTTCCTCAACACAATGCTCAACAACTCCCTCACCTTGCTCTGATACCACGATGAGTGGGCAGAGGAAAAGAAACAATGAAATGCACAGAAAATGACGATTCTATTGCACACTTGTTGAATGGTTACAATGCTTTGATTTTATAGAGAGAGAGGAAACTTCTGGAGCCTCTCGAAACAATCTAGAGTGTCGGTGGAATGTTCTGGAGTGTTTACGACAAGCGGTGGAGGAACAGTAGCGGTGGTTGAGTGGAAGGTTCGGATTTAATGCTGGTAGATAGAAATTAACATATGCCAACATTTTCAAATTTAAATTCTAATTTATTGTATAAAATATACAAAATATAATTTATAAACTCTATAACAGAGATTACATACATAGCATATGTTATAAATGAGATTACATACATAGCACATATTATAAATTCTATAGCAGAGTTCCAGCTACACCTGCTAACTCACAAGTCATATGGATTCTTTGGAAGTTCTATTACACTCGAGAGTATTCATAATATCACATGGAAATACCGAAATGTAGAAATATGTAGACAAATTCTTCCATCAATGTAGAAATATGTCTCTTTTCAGAAACGATAATAAAATTTGAAGTTAATTAAAAGTTTGCAGGAACTTAAAGCATATTACAATGATATCTTTTGAGTGTTTTCCACGGTTTCGAGACAGGTTTCCAGACGTCCTATTGGCCGAGACTGGAACAAGAATGGATTATCTATTAGAAAACAGCCATGTGCATTGGAAAACTAGTAAAATTGAACTTTAAACAAACAAAGAAAACCATGGCATTTCTTTACCTTTATGGCATCCACGACCCTCTGAAAATCCATCTCCTTCAAAGCCTTGATTGCAGTAGCATCTATGTACAGTTTCATTATTGTTGTTGGGGTTCTGGAATTGAGAACATTTAGCATGGGCTGAACAAGAATTTGGGAGGCATGTACCATTCACCCACCAACCCAGTTCAACCTTATCCATGTCAAAACTGAAGGAACCATTATAGGCATCCCTGTGAGAGATCAAGCTGCTGAGAAAGTATTTGCAGGTAGAAGTCTCAAGAGACTTCCAAGGAAACCATTCAGAAGTATTTGACGTCAATCATGTAATCGGAGCCTAAACATTCGTGCTGCAGTTTTCTCTACCATCATAATATTTGGATCCAATTCTTCTTAAATATGTAATATTGAAATTGATGTCATACTCTGTGCAGTTCCCTCTTAACAGCAATACATTCCGACTTGTGAGGCCAAATTGTGGTTTGAAAATTGATAGGATATCTGCATCCTGATCGTAGCATTTGAGTTTGTTGTTTTCATTTCGCCACGGTTGAATGATAATGTTGGAATTAGTAAAATCCAGAACCTGAAATCCTTTCAAATATAAATTCCCACTTTCGGAGCAATTCCTATCAAGCATGTATGGACATCCGCCGCTGAAGCCAAATGGATATTCCACAATTCTTGAACCACAGGTTCGGTTGCAAGGAATTTCGGCATCGCCGAACATGGCGATCCTGTGTAGAAATATCATCAGGAAGGATAAAACAAATGGTTGGAACTCTCCTTGATTTTATTTCATTGGTCACGAAAAACCTTTCGAGCATAGAAATAATTGATGAAGCAGTGTCCTGTTTTCCTTAAAATAAATTCTCTTTTTGTAATATTTCGTAAAACCTCTCCATGGTACTTTCAAAGGAAAGTATGGAAATGGTAATGCAAATTCAATTTTACATGGCAGAAATGTCACAATAGCCTTCAGAGATCTCCTGCAAAATTTTGTAGAGAGTCATTTCAGACATAAAATATTAAGATTGCAGGAGTTTAAAGATTATATAACACTACATGGTTTCCGGAAAATATTGATACAAAACCGATCAATTTCACCAATTATCCGCCTCACGGATCTGGCGAGAATTCAATACACGAAACCTTTCCAAATTAACTAAAGTGCATGTTATTGTGCAGAACCCGAAGACTTATAATCTTGATGGATACAGTTTAGTAGAACACAAAGCCTAATGGCATCTATGCTGAAATGACCACAATTTATACAACTATTTATAAAGGTTGGAATTTAGAATTACAACAATTTATACAACTATTCATCCAGAACATTTGAGCTGAAACGTGAGAGAAGTAGGCCAAATGTACAAATTAAAAGTAAACAAAATGATCATACTCACTTCTAGTAAAAATTTGGATTACCATAAAAGAATCAAACATCCTATACCATTGCTTGGTTATCTTAGGCCATATAATGATTCCCTAAGTTTGCAGAGAAATCTCCCTTTATGATCCTCAACAACTTTTGATTGTTCCAACTACATATCTCTGCTAATGATGATTGTGTAGGCAATAGGATCCCACAATCTACATCTCATAATTCCACGACCATAACCAACAGAGATATAAAAAATTGTTCCCTTGACCGAATCCAACCAAGTGAGCCTTGACCCCTCACCTCTAGGCTAATTTCAAAGGAGTATCCTAAGCCCTTTTAAAGGCTTCGTTACATGCAATCCATGGGCTCTAAAACCTTGGGCTATCAAAAAACATGTGCTCGAAACCACGACTTTTGATGATCTGGATTTAGGAGCGGAACGAAATGATTAACCGACTGAATATAATAAACACAAAAATATGGAGAACAACACAGATATCCATTGAACAATATCTTCTATTGAATAAATGAAATAGGCTAAAACTGTAAAACTGGAGAACTGAAACAACTTGATCGAATGGTCGTAGCTATCTCTAAGAAGAGATGTGGCTGCTACATGCATCCGTCTGAGAAGAATGATTACAATGTGGCTCCAAAGGCCTTTTTCATATTACTCATGAATGTCAAAACCATAGACATCCAAAAACCTAACCCTAGAAGGTGAAACGACAAAAGTCATGTGGACCCCTATGGGTAATTTGGTACCTCAACTTCTCGAGGTCGTAACTTTTGCATACGGCCTCCATTTTAGGCACGTGATAGCCCATTGGAAAGGTCTTTTTGAGAACTACACATTACTCCGTCAAATTCTAACTTTGTCTACTATTTGACTGTGTCAAGCAAAAAAAATTGTTTAGGGCCCCAAAACGGTCCTAGAAGTACAAAAATATGTGTTGACATGAAAACATCCAAAATAAGCCAATTGGATTAGGTGGAAGGCCACCAGTCTCCTCCTGAAAGATGTGTAAAGCTTCAAACAACCCCGAAAGTGTAGAACCCACAATTACAAAGAAGTACAAAAGAACGTGTTGAACTAAAAATTGTCAAGAGAAGTCAGTTGGAATAGGTGGGTGGCCACCAATATCCATCCAGATCAATCCTCCCCCATTAGGAAGCAATGGTCTCCATTGTGTTGAGTTCCCCCATCAGGTGAGGAAACTTCTATTGAATTTGGCCCAAGGTGAGCCACTTGCCTTGGTGTAGGTGTTGCCCTGCCTTGACAACCCGATAAAGTTGGATCCTCTACTGGTGAGTGACCTTGACTTATGTGTCCACTATATAATCAGTGGATGCATGTTCCATGCAGTCAGGGTTGAGATCTTTTGGTGTCAGTTGTTTTGCGATCTCTGAGGTGTCCAATAATGGTGGAAAATATGTCTGAAGGAGGTCCACATTGAACATTAGGTGCAAGCCAAGGAAGGATGGAGTGTTGAGCTCAAAAGCATTGCTACCCACAACCTTGGTGATAGTATAAGGCCCATAGTGAAGTGGGCAAAGCTTCCGATGGGGCCTTGTGAGACGCCCTTTCTCCAAATGTAACCAACCTGAAATTGGTGTGGTGCCTTGTGTTGATCATGGAGTTTCTTGTACTTAGCATTGGCTTTTTGCAAAATCTCATGGACTTGCTGTCAGATGTGTCGAATACACTCAATGAATCTGGTGGCTTGGTCAGTCTCAAAATGAACATGGAAAGAGTCTGTCTATGTGGTTATAAGAGGTAGTGCAACATCAATGGGACCCAAGGGTTGGAATCCCAACCCCACCTGGAATGGGATATGGTCAATGGAGCTATGAATATCTCTATTGTTACTGTATTGAACATAGGAGAGACTCTCATCCCATGTACGTAGATGCTTAGAGTTGTACATGCGCAGGATGTGCACAATCATCCAATTGATGACATTTATTTGGCCATCTGTTTGGGGGTGGAAAGAAGTGGATTTAGTGAGATTGGTGTCCAACAATGACCAGAGACTCGACCAAAATATGTTGAGGAACATGATATCCCAGTCGGAAATGATGGTCTGTGGTATCCCAAAATGGACCCAGACTTGTTTGAAGAAGAGGTTGGCAGTATCTGTCATTGTTATGTTCTTCTTGCAGGCTGTGAGGATGGCCATCTTTGAAAATCGTTCAACGACCACAAATACACAATCATTTCCTTGCTTGGTGGATGAAAGGGAAGACATGTAATCCATCGAGATGGATTCCCAAGGCTTCTTGGGAGTAGGAAGAGAGGTGTATAAGCCTTGCTTCTTGATGGTTGGCTAGGCAATGGCACAGGAAGTGAAAGATCTGATATACTTGTTGACGTCCTGATGAAGTTTTGGCCAATAATTTTTTTTCTAAAGAACGACCATAGTTTTCTCCACGCCAAAATGTCCTGTCATCCGACTGTAGTGGGCTTCCCAAATCATCTTTGCACAATTTCTTGTAGGAACACAGATATGGTCCAGATGGCATAACATTCTGTCCTGAATGTGAAAATTGATGACATTCGTTCCTGTACCCAAGAGTTGATAGGTGGTGGAAAAGTCTGGATCTTGCTGATAAAGTTAGGGCCAATCAAATGCCTCATGTCCACAGGAATGGATCACAGTGGTGAGTGAAGCTACGAGAGGTTGAATGAGGTAGTCAGAGACATGATTTGTGCTCCCTATCTTATACTTGATGTTGAGATGGAGTTGTTGTAGGTTGGTGGACCACTTTTGTTGGCGGTCATTTTGAAACTTCCCCTGTGTCTATATGAACTGTAGAGGCTTGTGATTAGTGTGGATCATCATCTCCTTTCCCAGAATGTAATGTTTCCATTGACGACAGGCTTGTATAATGGAATACATTTCCTTGTCATAGGTGGGGTATTTTCGGACAGTGTCTGAGAGTGTCTCACTATGGTGCCATTGGATGACCATGTTGACTGAGAAATGTGCCTACAACATAGTTAAATGCATTAGTCTCAATGTTGAATGGTTGTTGTAGATCGATAAAGGAGAGTGCTAGAGATGAGCACAAGCGATGCTTTAGATCATCAAATTCTTGTTGTTGTTCCTTCCCCCATGGAAAATTTTCCCTGCCACCACCCTTGGTCACTCTGATGAGGGCCCATGCAATATGGAAGAATCCCAACACGAACCGTCGATAGAAGTTGGCCAGTCCCAAGAAGATCTGAAGCTCGGTTAGTGTGGTCAGGGTTGTTCAGTCACGGATGACTTGTATCTTAGCTGGATCAACATGTACCCTGTTATCGCCATAAAAAAATTTCAGATAGGATCCAAGTCTCGGAAATTTAGCGAAGAGCTACATCGATGTAGAAGCACGATAGTTTGGAGGATAAGGTCACATATGGCGACATATGGGAGAATATAGCGAAAGCGTGAAAGGTAGGACTCGGCAGACCCTAGATATTGAAGCTGCCCAGATCAACGACCTAGATCCATATCGGGTGGTGAAATAGCGCGAGAGATAATTTTTCCTTGGAGGCACATCGAGGCAAAAAGAAGTCTACGCAAAATTGTTCTTTCCAATCCCCGATATCGAAAGATGGTAGGACTCGACGGATCGTAGATCTTGGAGTGGCCTAGATCGACGACCAAGACACATATCGGGCATTGAAGTAGCGCGGAGGATAATTTTTCAAAGGCAGGATGGGGAAACTACTGTGGTTTCATTCATGGATGCGTGGTGCCCTCAGAGGAACATCGAGGTGAAAAGCGGTCTACCCGAAACCGTTTTCTCCAATCCCTGATATCGAAAAAAAAATATAAAAGGAGGGCCCCGGGTCATTATTCTATAATATTTCAAAGCACTCAAACATTTGAAAATTGGCACAAACTATCCATTCGAAACTCAAGCTCAAAATTGGTTCAGATTCATGCTTTTTTCGTCGCTTAACAGAAATAATAGTCTCACGCATTTCCATGTCCAAATCGAATTTGTTAGACAATGTTGGAAATCAGATACCCTTCCTCGAAGTGGCCCAAGTCTGGTAGAGTATTTGTCCATAGAATTTGAAATTTTGAATCAGTTTAAAATAGTGAAGATTGGCCTGCTGACTATGTCCTACACACGTGCATTGACCTGGAGATTTTCATAAAGGAGATGATGGATTACGATATTCCTTTTGACTCACAATGGAAGGAAATCATGCAGTTGGGCAAGATGAAATGCAGTTTTCTAGAACCAGTAAGTGACCTCCAGATGTCACCAAACCAGCAAGATCGATAGAAGATCAGGACAAACCAGATGTCGTAAAGGAAGCTGAGCAGTCAGAGAAATCCATTCCTAGTTTTGAAACGTCTTTTGTGTAATCATTGTAAATCAGTTCATATACCGAGATTGCCAGTTGAAATTATTATAATCAGTTGTAGACGCTGAAATGTTTCAGCTTCATCCATTGTAATCAAATTGTATAAATACCGGAGCATTTGAATGAATTAATGTTGGCAGAATTGCAAGAGCACCTTTTTGGTTGTTTCAAACTCTATGGTAATTTTCTGAAGCTGAATTGAATATATATGCAGAAGCTTTGAATTCTCTATGAAAAGATTCTAATGGTGGTGATATGATTTTTTTCTTCCTTCATTATATGTATTTCTTGTGATATTTTATTCCATTTTCATTTTCTTCTATTTAAATTGAAGAGTTAAAGGCCCAGAATTCATCTTGTGACGCTCTTTTCTTAAGCAATTTAAACTATGTAATTTTCTTCTTAACGAATTTAGAATTCATTTCGGTAATGCTCTGATGCAATTATTTGTTTTCTCTATCTTCCTACACTCTACTTAAATTCAAATATAACTCAGATTCATTGCTTCATTTAGCCTTATCCTCTGGAGAGTTCTACTAGCTGGTCATTATTTTCATTCACTTTCAGAATTTTGACTCCATAGCCCTGAGTGTTCTTCCCCTTCATTGCTAGCAACTTTATTAAAAACCCCCAAAATAAACCAAATCTATCCATCGATTGCCAAAGAAATATAAAGTGACACGAGAGGGCCCTCTCTGAGTTGAGCAGGCTAGTTCCTCAACTCTAAATCCAATTGAAACAATTACCTTTGTTGTTTGTCTATCAGTCAGACAAAATTTACAGGGTGCTAACATTCTGTCGTCGTTGCCAGGGACGAAATTGAAAATCCTTCCCCGAGAAAAATGACTTAAAGCTTTAGTTTGATCCCTGAGGGTGACAGTGGATCAAATACCTTATTGGCTGAGATATTTTTTACCCTGGCGACTCTATTACTCATAGACTAGTTGCACCACACCGTGTGAGATAGAAATTATGGCTCCTAAGAAAATGCACACTAGGAACAACCCAAAACCAAAAGCTACAATCCCTGTGTCTGACACTGAGAAGATTTTACGTAAAAGAAAAGAAAAGCCATTAACCCCAGTGTTGCGTCCAGAACGATATTTGTCTTTGCTCAAGGATGGAGTGACTAGCATTGAAGACCTCGAGTTTGATGTAAAATTTGAGCAAATCCTATTCAAAACTAAGTTTGAATCTTGTTTAAGTGAGACCATCTTTGACGAAAAGAGATTCCAAGATTTGATTCTAGTTGCATCTACCAGGGATTTAGTGATCCTCGATCAAAACCAACATCCACTCCGACCCCTCACAGTAGCTATGGTAGCCATATTATCTCCCCTCGTACTGCCTTCTCAATTACATGATTTTCCTCAAGATTACAACCTAAGGATCAAACTGTATGATGTTGAAGGTAACATATAAGCTCAGAAGCATCTAGACTGGTTTAATGATTTCATAGACTTGGAAGAGGTGGACTTTGAAGATGTGAAGATGAGTCTGTTTACACAAAGTTTTGTAGGAGAAGTGAGGAAGTGGTTCAGATCCCTTTCACCAGCCAGTATCACAAATTTTGAATCTTTTGAGACAAGCTTCCTTGCAAAATGCGGGGATAAGAAAAATCCCCTTCAGTTGTTGACCCAGTACAACAACATGAAGAGATCACCCGATGAAACAGTGCAGGAGTTTTCAACTAGATTCCTGAAGGTCTATAATGCAATTCCTGTTGAGTTAAACCCTCCCCCTAAAGCTTCTCATCTCAGATACGCTGATTCTTTTGAAAGTGACTTTGCTTTATTATTAAGAGTACGAAGATCTGCCACATTGGATGATATGATGACCGATGCCATAGAGGTTTAAGTGAACCTAATGGCTTTAGGGAAGATGAAAACTAATTATGGTAGAGACACAAACATAACTCAGGATAAAGCACAAACTTCAACATCACAAACATCAAGGGAAAGATTTGAAGCGATGATGATAAATATGGAAATAATGATGGAGAGAATAGCCCTGGGAAATAGGCCTAACCCTAGAGAACATGATGATGGTCCACCCAAAAATCCAAGGAGACCAACAATTCCACATATTAGACAAAAAGAGTAAAGGAATCAGGGGAACCAAGCAAATCAAGAAGATCAGGCAAATCAGTCAAATCAGGGAAATCAAGGAAATCAAGGAGATCAGCAAATAGGGCCTCCTTTTCAAAATAATTATATAGATGAAAATTATGATGGATATTTTGAAGACAACATGAACTACTATGATGATAAAGAAACATAGGTATTTTTTACTAAAGAAGAACACGACTAGTTCATGGATGCAAGTGAGATCTTTTTGCAAGATGAAGAGGAAAGCGTATATTAGTAGAAAGGGAAGATTATGAGACAGGATTTCAAAACACCAACATGCAATTCCAAAGACAATATAACCTTCGAAATCAAAAGGTACCTCCAAACCCTCCAAAGGGAAATCCCACCAAAGAAGCTCAGAGTAACATACCTTCTACAAGTCAGCCCAAAAAAGATTCAACTGCAAAGGACTCCACTGGGAAGGATTCTGCTCCAAAGGGTATTGTGGAAAAGGCAAAGAAGAAAGAAGAACCCAAGAAGAAAATATTAGAAGCAGCGAAAGAAATGGTCACAAAAGAGGTAGAGAAGACTTCATTCTCTTTTAATTTCGAAAGTGAGATAGCTAAGATCAAAATTTATGTACCATTTAATGAATTAATCAAGAATAGCGAGTACAGAAATAAGAGCATCAGGATGCTTAAGATGGGGAAAACCTTTGATACCCTGAACGTACAAGATGATCACCCAACCATCTTATTTGGACCAAGAGTAGAATAAATCCATGAAAATGAAGAAGTTCCTCCTTTTTATGTCAGTTTGAAAATCCACGACATGAATTTGCACAATGCCATGTTGGATTTAGGAGCATCTCACAACCTGATGCCCAAAGTGGTCATGTACCAATTGGGTCTCGATGTCACAAGGCCTTATAAAGATCTGTTCTCTTTCGATTCAAGAAAGGTGAAATTCCTTGGCCTGGTCAAAGATCTGGTGGTGTCTTTGGCACAAATCCCTGCAAAGAATATGGTGGTGGATGTAGTGGTCGCTGATATCCCTCCAAAATTTGGTATTCTGTTGTCCAAGTTATGGGCTGCAAAATTAAAAGGAACCCTCCAGATGGACATGTCATATGCCACTATTCCTATCTTTGGTCAAGACAAAAGATTGTATAGAGAGGTTTTGCTTAAATATATGGCCAGCATCAAATCACATCCTAACAATCATCCTATCTATTCAGTGGAAACTGAATTGGGGTCTTCTATTTTCTTCAATGACCTGTGCTCCAAAGAAGAGGAAACAAAAATCATTATGGCTGACATAGACAATCCTGACCAACAGATAGAAGAACTCTCAGAACAACAAGATGATGCGGAGGATCAGATATGGAAAATAAATTTTGATGGGGCTGCATGCAGAGAAGGAGCTGGAGCTGGCGTATGGATCAATCATCCCAAAGGAGACTCCAAATTGTGTTTTTATAAGCTTGTGTTGAATGCATGAATAACAGATAATATGAAGCACTGACAAGTTTTTGAGGATGACAAACAGATAGAAAGCTTCCTCAAAATGGAGAATGAGTTCGAGAATTTAAACATTGATGGTGAATAATGTGATGATGAGGTGGAGGCAACTGCTTTCACAAAAGAAGGATATTTTGAAAATCAGATTGCTGGCAGAGATATCGTTTAGCTAAAGAGTGACATCATACCAAAGGTCTGGTCTTGTTGGAATTTTGTTTTTATAACAATGATGTGGCTAGAAGTCTGAAGATCATAGTAAATGAAGGGGATGTTGAAGACTGTAATATTGGGACTCCAGAAGATCCAAATATCGTAAAGTTGTCCAGACAGCTCAACCCTGAAGTGAAAGAGAGGTATGTCAAATTAATGAAATAATTCCCTGATGTTTTTTCTTGGATTTATGATGAGATGAAATTTTATGATACCAGTATAATCCAACATGTCATCCCAATCAAAGAATATCACAAGCCATTCAAACAAAAATTAATAAGGATAAACCCTTTGTTGTGACCATTGATAGAAAAAGAAGTAAAAAAGCTATTTGAAGCCAAAATCATAGTGTCCCTGAGATTTTCCAAATGGGTGGAAAATCTGGTGCCAGTCAGAAAAAAGAGTGGGCAAATCTGGTTGTGTGTGGATTTTAGGAATTTGAACAAAGTATCTCTAAAGGATCATTACCCATTTCCTAAGATGGATCATATTTTACAGAAAGTGGTGGGTTCTCAGAAGATGTCAATGTTAGATGGCTTCTCAGGATACAATCAGATTATGGTGCACCCTGATGATCAGGAAAAGATGGCATTTACTACACCATGGGGTACATTTATGTATGCTAACATGCCTTTTGGGTTTATGAATGCAGAGGAAACATTTCAAAGAGCTATGGACATAGATTTTGCTGATGAAAAAGATAAATTCACTGTTATCTACCTTGATGACATCACTATGTATTTTGACTTAGATGGAGAACACCTAAAACATCTCAGAAGGGAGTTTCAAAATGCAAGAAGTTCAGGATCTCTTTGAATACTAAAAAGTCAAATTTCTCCATGGAATAAGGAAAGTTGTTGGGTCACATCATTTCAAAAGAAGGGATAAAGGTAGACCCCAAAAGAGTTGAGGGGATCTTGAAAATTGGCATACCCTGAAGAAAAAAGTAGGTACAATCTTTCCTGGGCAAAGTGAATTTTCTAAGAAGGTTTATCCCAAATTTGGATGAAATCATAAACCACATCACAATCATGCTCAGAAATGGAAATTAAATAAAGTGGATTCCTGAAGCAAGAAAATCCTTTGAAGACATCAAAGTGGCATTAACCAAAGCTCCAGTACTTGCAAGTCCTAATTTTGAAAAGGATTTCATATTATTCTCTTTTGCCTTAGAACACACAATTGTAGGTGTTCTAATCCATAAAGATGACCAAAATTTTGAGAAGCCCATAACATACTACAACAAGACATTAAGAGACATGCATTTGAAATATGACATAATGGAAAAACAAGCGTATGCTCTGGTCAAAGCCTTGAAATAATTTAGAGTTTACATCCTACATTCCCACACTACTGCTTATGTGCCCAGTAGCTCAGTAAAGGACATCTTGACTCAGCCTGATCCAGAAGGAAAGAGGGGAAAATGGATTGCAGTACTATTAGAATATGATCTTGAGATCAAACCCACGAAGTTGATCAAAGGACAGGGGCTTGCTAAATTGATGGCACAGACGAACTGTGAACTCTTGGGAATAAACTTCATTGCATACTTGTCAGACAATACAACAAAAGAAGAAAAGGAGACTCCACAAATATCCAAAAAAATCTTGACTCTACATGGTATGCAAATATCATATTTGTGCTGAAAAATTTGCAGTCTCCTCCTGAATTTAGTAAGACAAAAGCTAGATTCTTGAAATTGAAGGCATCAAAGTTTTGTATAGTAAATAAATTTCTATATTGGAAAGATCTAGGAGGGATTTTATTGATATTTTTAATAAAGAAGAAGCATAGAAAACCATCAGAGAGTTCCATAAAGATGATTGTGGAGGTCATCATTATTGGAAGACAATTGTGCATAAAATTCAGAGGGATGGATTTTATTGGCCTAACATTTTTCCTAATGTTTATAAAGAGGTTTCGAAGTGGAATGAATGTCAAATCTTCGATGGGAAAGGAAAATTGCAGTCTCTTCCTTTAAAACCCATTTCAGTGGAAGCTCCTTTCAGACAGTGGGGCCTGGATTTTATAATGAAAATACATCCACAATCATCAACTCAACACAAATGGATCCTGACTGCAACAGACTATTTCACTAAGTGGATTGAGGCAGTTCCCACCAAAAAGGCTATAGGTGATGTTATCATTCAATTCTTAGAAGACAATATTCTATCCAGATTCGGATGCCCGATCAAGATTATAACAGACAATGCAGCGGCATTCAAATCTAAGAAATTGGAGAAATTCTGCAATGATTACAACATTACCCTTGGTCATTCCACATTATACTACCTACAAGGAAATGGATTGGGTGAATCTTCAAATAAAATCTTAGTCAGAATCATCAAAAAATTGATACAAAAGAATAAAAAGGCATGGCACAAAAATCTCATCCACTTACTGTGGGCTGACAAGATATCCCCCAATAGATCTATTTCCACATCCCCATTTAAGATCATCTATGGCACTGAAGCAATTTTTTCTACTACATTGGGGTTGCTGGTAATGAGACTGTTGCAGGAGAAAGATGCATAGATGGACACCACATGAAGAAGGGTGGATGAACTCATCAATGTAAAACAGACCAGAGAGAGGTATTTCAACAATACTCAACTGCATTAAGACAAAATCAAAGAGGCTTTCGATAGATGTACCAAGGTGGATGATTTCGAACCAGGAGACTGGGTACTAAAATGGTATGCCAGAAATGAAGATAAGGGAAAACATGGGAAATTTGATCACCTATGGTTGGGCCCATTCAAAATTGCAGCGTACCATGGGAGCAATGCCTACTTGTTACAAGAGAGTAATGGAGAGCTCGTTGGAGGAGGGCTTGTGAATGGCAGGTTCCTCAAGCATTATGTTGTTTAATAATCACCCCGCCATTCATTGTACATAATCACTTTTGGTTTTTCTTTGCACATGAAAAAGTTGGAATAAAAGCAACATAGTTGAAGCCCTAGGTGAAGGCCTTGAGCTATGCTAGGTCGATTTTGAGTTTTTGAATAAAGACGAGTTGATTCAGATTGCACGAATAAAACTGTAGCCCAATGGGTAGGCACTTAGTCTGTAGTTATTTTGTACCTCACAGGGAGAATAACATCCCCAGTTGGAGCCAATGTTATCGCCATAACAATTTTTCAGATAGGATCCAAGTCTCAGAAATTTAGCGAAGAGCTACATGGCTATGGAAGCGCATTATTTTGGAGGATAAGGTCACATATGGCGACATATGGGTGAATATAGTAGAAATGCGAAAGGTAGGACTTGACAGACCATAGATCTTGAAGCGTCCCAAATGAACAACCCAGACCCATATCCGACGGTGAAATAGCACGAGAGATCATGTTTCAAAGATGGACCGGGGAAACTACTGTGGTTTTATTCGTTGATCCGAAATCGGATCCAGAAGCCTGACAGGGCTTGAAAAATGCTAAAAAATGAAATTGATCAGAATCCGACAAAACCAACGCCATTGTGTCTGTCTCGTCTTCCTGATTCCGGCGGTATATTTACTTTGTCAAACGGGCTCCGTATGCGAAAGTTATCGCGTTCTGATCGGAAGCCCAAACAGGTAAAAAGTCAAAAGTCAACTGGTCAAAAAGTCAATGCTGATGACATCAGCATGCTGACTGTGCAGGAGATGATGTGGCNACAAATGGGGAGATGCCATGTGGCCCAGTCATGGGCAGCCACGTGGCACCCAGTCATCAGTTGAAGTGGCATGTTTCAAAAAAATTGTTTTTGGGGTCCATGGAATTTGAACCCATGACCACCACCAAGCCCAACACCTTAAGAAATGTTCTTTTGCCAATACACCAAATTATTGCTTATGATATGAAACCCACAATATGAAATATATTGCAAAGTATTGTATGGAGAGGGGTCAGCGCTTAGCCCTTTGGGATAGCGCTTGTCCATATGAACCCATATGACCCTGTCAAGGGGGCACGCGCTGGGAAGAAGGGGGATTATGCCCAAATTTAACTATAAAGTGGGTTTTGTAACTAATTTTTGAGTTTTAATTGTAATTAAGCCTATTTTTTAAGGGTTTTTGGGAGTTATTGGGTAGTTTTGGAGCCTACATTTTGGGAGGAAGTTGGAGATGAGAAAATAACTTCCTAGCTATATAAACCAGGCCTGTATGAGGCCATAGGGGGCATTCAGAGAAGAATAATTCTGAAGAGAAGCCAAGCCAAAGCCATTTTGAGGCAGAGAAGTTTTTGAGGAGGAGACGTTGTCGGATCATTTCTGGGAGCTCCGGACGTCCGTTTTGCGTGTCGTTTTCTTTGCAGGGTTCTAGAGATCTGGACGAACATGACCATATTAGTCTTGTAGCCATTTGGCATTGCAGCAATGCACGTTTGAGCATTTGAACATAAATAAAGAAGCCTCCCCCATAGAGAAAAGGCCCGGAGACGTAGGCAAAGTTGTGCCGAACTCCGTTATCAATCTGCGTGTTATGGTTTGTTGTATATTATTCATTTTAGATCTGCATATGTCTATATGGCTGTTATAATTCCTCTTCTTTCCTCATTCTTCACTAAGTTTTCTCAAATGGTTAATTAATGCATGCAAAACTAAAACTCAACCATAAGTCATTAAAAGATCCGACGGATCAAGTGGTATCAGAGCTAGTTGACGTTTGGATTTGAGTTTTGCATGTTAACCAGGGAAAAGCTACAACGTGGTGAAGGCGAGCTTGTTGCAAAGAATCCATTAATTGGATTGAGAAAAAGAGCTTCTCACAGCGAGAAGATGGCATCGGAAGAAGGGATTTCTCAAGATGAGAAAGAATTCCGAAAAACATTCTTTGCTATGTCAGAGATGGTGAAAGTCTTGTACGAAGATTAATTGGAACGGAAGTGACCAGTTTTGGGTGATTTTTCAAGAGGAAAAAGTGAAGAGGAAGAGGACCATCCTCAGATTCCTCCTTCACCTCCATCAACACCTCCTTCTTCTCCTTCTTCTTCAAGTTCAAGTTCTAAATCTAGTGGAAAGAAAACATTTCATAAGAATAAACATGAAATGCCATTGTTAAAACTTGATGTAAAATTTGAGTTGCCCATCTATGATGGTGAGGTAAATGCATAAAAACTTGACAACTGGATCAGACAGATGGAGGTATACTGCAATGTGCAACAGATCA
>SNQJ01S0041123.1:16454-55163 GCA_010110895.2 Picea sitchensis
TGGTCAAAAAGTCAATGTTGATGCCATCAGCATGTTGACTGTGTTGGAGATGATGTGGCACTCTCTGGCTGATGGTGATTGGGCAAGTTTGTTGACAAGGTAGACATGTGGCAGGCAACTGGACCAGTCAATAACTGACAAGTGGCATTAATCCGACAAATGGGGAGATGCCACGTGGCCCAGTCATGGGCAGCCACGTGGCACCCAGTCATCAGTTGAAGTGGCATTTTTCAGAAAAATTGTTTTTGGGGTCCATGGGATTTGAACCCATGACCACCACCAAGCCCAACACCTTAAGAAATGGTCTTTTTCCAATACACCAAATTATTGCTTATGATATAAAACCCACAATATCAAATATATTGCAAAGTATTGTATGGAGAGGGGCCAGCGCTTGGCCCTTTGGGCTAGCGCTTGGCCATATGAACCCATATGACCCTGTCAAGGGGGGGCGCGCTGGGCAGAAGGGGGCTTATGCCCAAATTTAACTATAAAGTGGGTTTTGTAGCTAATTTTTGAGTTTTAATTGTAATTAAGCCTATTTTTTAATGGTTTTTGGGAGTTATTGGGTAGTTTTGGAGCCTAAATTTTGGGAGGAAGTTGGAGATGAGAAACTAACTTCCCAGCTATATAACCCAAGACTTTTTGAGGCCATAGGGGGCATTCAGAGAAGAATAGTGCTGAAGAGAAGCCAAGCCAAATCCATTTTGAGGCAGAGAAGCTTTTGAGGAGGAGACGTTGTCGGATCATTTCTGGGAGCTCCGGACGTCCGTTTTGCGTGCCATTTTCTTTGCAGGGTTCTAGAGATCTGGACGAACATGACCAGATCAGTCTTGTAGCCATTTTGCATTGCATAGATGTACTTTTGAGCATTTGAACAGAAATAAAGAAGCCTCCCCCACAGAGAAAAGGCCCAGAGACGTAGGCAAAGTTGTGCTGAACTCTGTTATCAATCTGCGTGTTATGGTTTGTTGTATATTATGCATTTCAGATCTGCATATGTGTATATGGATGTTATAATTCCTCTTCTTTCCTCATTCTTCACTAAGTTTTCTCAAATGGTTAATTAATGCATGCAAAATTAAAACTCAACCATAAGTCATTAAAAGATCCTACGGATCATTCGTGGACGGGTGGCATCCTCAGAGGAACATCGGGGAAAAAAGTGATTCACCCAAAACTATTCTTTCCAATCCCCGATATTAAAAGATGGTAGGACTCGGAGGACCGTAGATCTTGGAGCAGCCCAGATCGATGGCCAAGACACATATCGGTCATTGAAGTAGCGTGTAGGATAATTTTTCGAAGGCAGGCCAAGGAAAATACCATGGTTTCATTCATGGATGCGTGGTGCCCTCAGAGGTACATCAGGGAGAAAAGTAGTCTACCCAAAACCATTTTCTCCAATCCTCGATATCTAAAAACGCATATAAAAGGCAAGCCTCGGTTCATTATTCTATAATATTTCAAAGCACTCGAACGTTTGAAAATTGGCGCAAACCATCCATTCGAAAATTAAGCTCAGAATTGGATCAGATTTGTTCTTTCTTCGCCACTTAACATAAATAACAGTCTCACCCATTTCCATGTCTAGATCGAATTGTTAGACAATGTTGGAAAGTGGATACCCTTCCTCAAAGCGGCCCAAGTCTGGTAGAGTATTTGGCCACAGACTTTGAAATTTTGAATCAGTTTAAAACAATGAAGATTGGCATGTCGACTATGTCCTATGCCACGTGCATTGACCTGGAGATTTTGATAAAGGATATGATGGATTACGATATTCCTTCTGACTCGCAGTGGAAGGAAATCGTGCGGCTAGGCAAGACGAAATGAAGTTTTCCCAAAACCGGTAAGTGACCTCCAGATGTCACCAAACCAACAAGTTCGATAGAAGATCAAGACAAGCCATATGTCATAAAGGAAGTTGAGCATTAAGAGAAATCCGTTCTTAGTTTTGAAACATCTTTTGTGTAATCATTGTAAATCGGTTCATATACCGAGACTGTCAGTTGAAATTATTATAATCAGTTTTAGAAGATGAAACGTTTCAGGTTCAACCATTGTAATCAAATTGTATAAATATTGGGGCATTTGAATGAATTAATGTTGGAAAAAATGCAAGAGCACCTTTTTGGTTGTTTCTAACTCTATTGTAATTTTCTGAAGCTGAATTGAATATATATGGAGAAGCTTTGAATTCTCTATGAAATTATTCTAATGGTGGTGATATGAGTTTTTTCTTCCTTCATTGTATGTATTTCCTGTGATCTTTTATTCCATTTCAATTTTCTTCTGTTTAAATTGAAGAGTTAAAGGCCTAGAATTCATCTTGTGATTCTCTTGGCTTAAGCAATCTAAACTATGTAATTTTCTTCTTAACGAATTCAGAATTCATTTCAATAATTCTCTGATGCAGTTATTTATTTTCCCTATCTTCCTACACTCTACTTAATTTCAAATATAACTCAGATTCATTGCCTCATTTTTCCTTATCCTCTAGAGAGTTCTACCAGCTGGTTATTATTTTCATTAACTTTCAAAATTTTGATTCCATAGCCCTGAGTGTTCGTCCCCTTCATTGCCAACAACTTTATTAAAAAACCCCAAAACAAACCAAATATAGCCTTCGATTTCCAAAGAAATATCAAGTGACACGAGAGAGCCCTCTTCGAGTTGAGAAGGCTAGTGCCTCATCTCTAAAGTTGGTTGAAACAGTTACCTCAGTCATTTTTCTATCAGTCGGACAAAATTTACAGAGTGCTAACATACCCCATGCTCATCAACAATGTAGACCAAGTATTGGACCATGTTCATGCCAAAAGAGCATTTTTCCAAGTTCACATATAGCTTGTTCTGCCACAGAGTGCTCAAAACCTGTTAAATATGCCACATGTGTTCATCCCCAGTTTTGTTGAATATCAGTAGGTCATCCATGTTAGAATGTGCTCATTTTACCATAGACAATATCATTATTGTCACCCAACCATAGGTCGAAGCCACCCTCCGAGCACCTTAACCTTGACAGAGAACCATTCCAAAAGAAAACCCTAGGCTAGATAGCCAAACAAAGGGGTGGCACACCTTTCTCCAAGGATAGTGCACTAAGAAAGAGTTGATCAGAGAGTCCAAACCATAACCAAGAGATAGTCCAAGCCAAAACCGAAATTTGCTAGCTGCAGCAGCTGCAATGACAACTCTCCTCCAAACTTGAACACAAACTGACCAATTGTAGTTTGCACAAGTGTTGCTTCTGCAATTCTGATAATGCCTGCCAGAATGAAGACTAGCCTACTATATTTATCTAAATCTGGCAAATTTCCTAGGCCAACTTCTCATTTTGGGTACTAATTCTTTAGTATATATTATTTCCTTTAGCCGAATTCTTCTCTTGGATGCTAATAACCTAATACAAGTCATTCCCTTGTCTTCTAGGGTTATTAACCAATCAATTAGGGTTTCTTATTGCTTCTCGAAATATTCTATTCTCATTACGTTTACATGTGGAGGTAAATACCTCCCGCAGCTACCATAATATCAACACTCCCTCCTAGCTAGGGAGGTATTGAAGGTAATGGTCTTGAGCACAAACATACCATTCAGTCGGTAACATCAACATAGTCGTATAGACTATCTCATGATTAGATCATGAGCACCATCATCACTATTAATTTCATCAAATACATCAACTCTCAAAACCATACTCCATCTGAGTAATCATACATCATGTTGGATAAGTCACTCACTCCATAGAGTGACACAAGAAACATTCTTCTAATCTAGACATATGTCCTAGAAGAATAAATCTCTTGGACCATTTTCCGTCTGGGAAATCTCTGTCCATTGATCATTCATCTAGATGATAATCATTTCCAACATTGTTGATAGTCTTTAAGGCAATCAGAACAATATCATTCAATAGAGCACAACTGTGTCTATCCATAGTAGTACACAACTAAAATCCAATGGTACACTACCACACCAAGTAGAACATAGATATTTGATTAGTGACATATAGTCACAATCAGTGGAACACATCCACCACAATAGCATACATCTATTGTCTAGAGACATACAGTGTCCATAACAATCATCTTATATCAACCTGCATAGAAAACATTGTTATGATATAAAATGAATCATCTGGTCCATTCTTCCACTCACATCTGTGAGCTCAGGAAGAGTATCTTCCCTCATAGTAGAACATCAATGATGAGCTATCTAGACTATTCTTCTCAAGCAAGGAAGAATAATTGTCTCGATTTCTGAGCCTGGACCATTCCCTATCCTGGGCCATTCCTCCAACACTAAACAAAGTACAACCTAGAGAGAATTAGTCTGCCCTAGGGAAGGTTTTTCCTTGATTGTTGAACCTAGACCATTCACCTATCTGGGCCATTCCTCTAGAACTAAACAAAGTGAAACCTAGAGAGAATGAATCTTCCCTAGGGAATGACTATCCATACCATTTCCTAAGGAAATGACTGTCCTGAACCAACCTCCAAACCAGACCATTCTTCGAAACTGCTCACAACTGTCAGCTTCGAAATAATGATTGTTCGACGAGGCAGACCGGTCTTATTGACCATTACTGAGAGTGATCGTCAAGAAGAAATACTGTCCTAGACCATTCCCCATGTTAACCAAAATGGGAAATCACTGTCTATGGTACATTAACAATCCATCGAACCATTTTCATTACAAAAATGAACATTCGATCTAGACCATTTTCCGAACTGGAAAATGCATGTCTGTCAGAAATCTCAAACCAATTTCCGAACTGGAAAGGAACTGCTCATCCTGGACCATTTTTTGAACTAAAAAATGGATGTCCATAAGTCAATAACACATCAGTGTTCCCCCCCAACCTAGGAGTCATCTCTTCCTTTTTCAATAGGGAATTCATCTCCACGAGCTCCAGCTTGAGTACGCAAACTCTTTCATCTTGGACAGAGGATTTACCAAAATGTCTTCTTATCTAATCATCTGTGGAGATGTATATATTGGAGAAATACTTTCTCTTTTCTGGACTTCATTGAGGAGAATGTAATGCTTGATCTCAATGTACTTCAATCTTTCTGGAACACTGGTTTTCTTTGAATGCTTCATATAGCTCTGATCATTGCAGTATATCATAGTTGAATTCAACTCCTTTGTTTTCTGCTAGCTCATAACATCATGGCAAGGCTCAAACTGGAACATATCCATGTCACACTTGTTCTCTCATCATGAAAGTTTTTCATGGATTAGAAATCCATCATCCTGGACTTCTGAGTAACCATTCTGAATTTTATCATATAATATTTTCACCACGCTTCTGCTATGCATGAGAATCTTTGCACCAAGTTGTTTGAGTCCGAACAAAATATTATTTCATTTGCATACAAGGGTCTCTTTTTGGTATACCTCAAAGCCTCGAGGTTTCTCTACATATGCTCTTTGTTCAATTATTCTAGAGAACAACTTTTGCATTCATCTGATGTCAATTCCAACCCATGGATATTGCAGATGATATAATGGCTCATGTAGAGGTATTTATGGTTTACTGGAACAATCAATCATCGTAGTCTTCTCCCTCCATCTAGGAGAACCTCTAGTTCTGGATATCATAATGCTTACATTCATATGTCTTTCATACATTGTTCTTCATCACAACTTTCAGTTCCTCTGCTTGATTGCTTTTAGTGAGTTCATAGCAGGCTGGTAATATTGTGATTATCGATACAGTGACTGGTTGTTTTGGATTTTCCTTCTTTCTTGGAATCTTCATGTTCTTCCTGATGTTTCTCTTTATCTCTTGGTTCCATGGAGTTTTCTATAGATTCCATGCTCTGAAGATTCCAACTTCTTCCTTTCATCATAAGATCATGGATGTGGATGGACATTCAGGTATACTTTAAGGCTTTTTTCGAATAAGGCTTCTCCTAAAATCAAACTGAACACATACTGCTTTTCATGCCTACTACCATGGATATATATTTCTTCATCTTCAATGGATCATAAGATTCTCTCCCTCCTAATCCTTGTTTAATCTATGAGTGCATGTTTTTCTTTTGGAAGTATATAATCAACTCCCTCCATCTAACATAATCCACACTTCCGTCTACATCCTTATTTCCTTCTACACAGTGTCATAAGTCTTTCTCCAGTTTTCTCTTGATTGATGACTTCTTTCTATCCTTACTTCTTCTAGATTTCTTCAAGATTGATTCTAAATTCGGCTTATCTTTCAGCTGTTACTTATGTAATAACTTCCACATGAATTGTTTGATGTACTTCATCCTTTCATGTGTATTGTATGACTTGTAGTCATAATGATAGAAATCCTTATCTTGTTGTTTCTTCCATAGGTATAGTTTCTCTTTGAGCATATTATCTTCTAAGAAATAGATATGCAAGATATGTACAGAAAACATGGTATGTTCAAGAACTATGAAGAGTATTGTTACCTTGTCTTAGAAGAAGAAGTTTGTTTTATCCTGCTTGGTCTTCTTTGTAGGTTTTTCTTCGGCAACTGATGCTTCGTGTGTCTCCTTCCTTTTCTTTAGCTCAGGACAATGATTCTTGTAGTGACCATACTTTCGATAGTTGAAGCATTGTATTTTTGTCATATATTTCTCTTGATTTGGCTTCTTCCTTGAACCAAACTTCCTTTTGTTCCTGAAATTCTTGAATCTTGTTGTGAAGGCTTGATCATAATACTTCTTTTGGGGTTTCTCTTTTGCACTAATCCTTGATTCTTCTTGAGCACAACAACTCCAAAGTTATTCAAATGTAGGATACTCCTTCCTCATGTTCATTCTTGCGACCAATGCATCCCATGTCTTGGGAAGACCATCGAGTACTATGCTTACCAATTCCTTCTTTGAAATGTTCTCTTCAATAGCTTGTAGTTGATCTCTTAACTAAGACATTCTCATAAAGTATGATGTTATGCTATCATCATCATTCATCTTCATGTCACAGACCTCATTCTTCATACTCATTACTTGTCCAATGTTTCTGACTAAGAAGAGGTTTGTTAGGGCATCATACATCTTCTTCGATGAGTTAAGATGGGATATGTAGGGTATCAAGTGGTATTTTATAGAGTCCACTATGATACTCATGGCATTGATGTCACCGTCTTTGAACTTCTCCATAATTTCAACATTCTGCGATTCCTTCTCTTTTTCTTCTTTAAACTCTAGTTCCACGATCTTTCCTTTCACGATATCCAGCACTTTATTCTTGGAAAGGATGAGTTCAATCCTTGTCTTCCATGCTCTAAAGTTAGAAGCTCCATTTAACTTTTTTTCTAAATTCACAGAGTAAGTCATGGCTACTTTGACTTCGTCAACCCTAGATTTGACCAAAAACTCAAAATTGACATCTTGGCTTGCTGAGAGTACCAGGAGATGCGCTAGGCTAGGGCGCGCTAGTCTATCCAGAAATTAGTTCAATCCCTTCACTTAAGGTGCCTCAACGAGAGGGTTAGGGTTTTTGCAACTGCACCTGCTAGTAACCCTAGCGACAGTGATTTAGTAACTTCTCCTACTAGAAACCCTAGAGACAATTCTTCAACGAGATTAGTATCCTTATGTCTATGCTCCCTTCCAGGGTTAGAATGGATGAAGGAGGTGTGGGCCCATAACCTATTAGAATGTGCTCATTTTACCATAGACAATATCACTATTGTCACCCAACCATAGTCTGAAGCCACCCTCCAAGCACCTTAACCTTGACAGAGAACCATTCCGGAAGAAAACCCTAGGCTAGATAGCCAAACAAAGGGGTGGTGCACCTTTATCCAAGGATAGCGCACTAAGAAAGACATGATCAGAGAGTCCAAACCATAACCAAGAGATATTCCAAGCCAAAACCAAAATCTGCTAGCTGTAGCAACTGAAACAACAACTCTCCTCCAAACTTGTGCACAAACTAGCCAACTGCAGTGCGCAGAAGTGTTGCTTCTGCAGTTCTGAGAATGCCTGCTAGAATGAAGACTGGCCTCCTATATTTATACTAAATATGGAAAACTGCCTGGGCCAACTTCTTATTATGGGTACTAACTCTTTAGTATATATTATTTCCTTTAGTCGACTTCTTCTCTTGGAGGCTAATAACCTAATACACGTCATTCCCTTGTCTTCTAGGGTTATTAACCAATAAATTAGGGTTCTTCCTTCTTTCTGGAATATTCTATTCTCGTTAGGTTTACATGTGGAGGTAAATACCTCCCGCAGCTACCATAATATCAACAATCCAAATATACTACCACAAAAGAGTTGGTGAAGGGTCTCAATACATCATCCATCAACCTCATGAAAGTGGTTGGTGCATTTGTTAAGCCAAAGGGAATGACCAACCATTCAAATAGACCTTCTTTCAATTTGAAATTTTTCTTCCATACATTAGTTGGTTTGATGGGAACCTGGTGGAAGCTAGACTTAATTAGGTCAATCTTGCTGAAGAAATTTTCCCCCTTGAGTTGGTCAAGAAGGTCATCAATTATGGGAATTGGGTATCTGTTCCTGACTGTGATTTTGTTTAATGTTTTGTAATCAATGAAAAGTCGCCAGGTCCCATCCTTCTTCTACACTAGTACAATTGGGCATCCGCAAGGGGAGGATATGGGTCTGATGTGTCCCTTTTGAAGAAGCTCTTGGATATCACGCTTGATTTCATCATTTTCCATCAGTGAGCGATGATAGAATGGTCCATTAGGTAGAGGTGCATTGGGGATTAGATCAATTAGATTCTTGACTTGGAAGTGCGTCGGTACCTCGGTGGGTGAGGAGAAGATGTATTTGTACTCTTCCATAATCCCATCCACTTACTTATACTGCAAAGAGAGGCTCTGTGTAGAGGCCACGGATGTGGCGGTGACCTTTTTCATATTCTGAGCACATATCACAAAGAATACAAACTTCCCGGTCTGTGAAATGACCTTACTGCATTGCTTAGTAGAGATTAACGAAATAGCAGTAGGCGGCACTACCTATGGTATCATGTACAATTGTCTACCAAAATTAATAATAACATTGCGAGGTCAAGACTCATATACATCATGACGCTTCCACAAATATGGTTGTCCTAAAACAACATCACAAACCTCAAGGGGAGAAATATCACACAATAGATCGTTTTTGAAAGGCTTAATGTTGTAGGGCTATGGGTGCGGTGTCATCGACAAGTCCAACCGCTTGACAAACTATGTTGAGATCAAGTTATTTTGACTTTCACTATCGAAAATGAAGTGAAGCGGATCCCCCTTTACCTACATCTATGAGTGAAAGAGGTGTTCCCCTTCCTTTGGTTCTTCTGGTTTGCTTGGTTGGAATTTAGTGGTAGTGACAATGGCACTAACTTCAACGTCGATAATCTGCTTCCCTCCTTCTTGATTTGATTCGGACTTAGAATCGACCTATTACTCAAAAGCCTTAATCTCGGCCACGAGTCACTACTTGGATTGACATTCTTCAGTGTCGTGCCAAGGGATTTTATGGTATTCACATCATTTTCTCATGTCCTTCTTCATCTTCTCATTACCCTTCTTTTGTTGCAGCTTAGACTGGTTGTCCTAAGAGTGGCCATTTTTTATTTGTCCCTTAATGTGTGGGTTGGAGCCGCCTTTTCCATGCTTTGGTTGTGAGGAGTTTGCAGATCTAAACTCTCGCCTCTTCTGCTTAAATTTATACTCGATCTTGACAACATATCTGTAAGTCATACCCAATGAAGTGATGTCCATAAACTCTATTTTTGTTTGAATGTATCTATTCAAACAGTCGCGGTATTTGAGCACCAGATGTTTCTCAGAGTATTTGATACCCGATTTGGTGCCCAGGGTATGGAAAATATTGGTGAAATATGGTATTGTCTGGTCCTTTTCCTGACACAGGGTGGTCCATCTGGTGTAATGGTCCTTGTAGCTTCCAACAAAGTAGTATGATTATTTAATGGCATCCTGAAAGGAATCCCATGTAGGGAAAACCACAAATATTGTAGATTCCTCTATGGCCCTTTTCTCAGAGTAAGTATCTCACGATTCCTTAACATGGGGGATGGCCTTGAGGAATGAACAAGTAATCTTTTCCCTATCAAAAAAGTTGTGGACTGAAAAATACCCTTCGAGAAGATTCAACCATTTATGCATATGCATATATTAGTCCTTCAAATGATGGGATATCAAAACTTACTTGTACCTTGAAGGGGGTTGCATGGTTGCTTGATGAAGTTGCTTCTCCTCTGGGCAACCACCGAAGAATCTGTGCAAATATTTCCATCATTTCATTTCTTTGTTGCATAAGGGCTTCCTCGAGAAACATCTTAAAAGGATCTCTTGCTCCATCATCTTTCTTTCCCTCACCCATGGGTTGTTGTTGGGATTGGCGTGGTTGATCTTGCAAAGGATCAACTAGTTCGAGTCCCAACTTCTTGTACCCAGATCTTGTCATGGACATGAACAAAGAAAAATAAATGAAGAGAAGACTGCTCTGAGACCACTAATCTAGATTTAGGAGCGGGACGAACTGATTAACAGATTGAATACAATAAACACATAGATATGGAGAAGAACACATATATCCAGTGAACAATTTATTCTATTGAATAAATGAAATAGGTTGAAACTGTAAAACTATAGAACTGAAACAACTTGCTTAAATGGTGGTAGCTATCTCTGAGAAGAGATGTGGATGCTATGCGCATTCATCTAAGAAGAATGATTATAATGAGTCTCTAGAGGCCTTTTTAATATTACTCATGAATTCAAAAACCCTTTACATCTAAAAACCTAACCCTAGGAGGTGAAACGTCAAAATTCATGTGGGCCCCTATGGGTAAGTTGGTACCTCAACTTCCTAGGGATGTAAATTTTTCATAATACCTCCATTTTAGGAATGTGATAGCCCATTGGAAAGGTATTTTCGATAAATACACATTATGCTATCAAAATCTGACTCTATTTACAGTTTGATTATGGCCAAAAAAAAAATTGTTTACGGCCCCAAAACGACCCTAGAAGTACAGAAAGATGTGTTGACATGAAAACATCCAAAATAAGCCATTTGGATTATGTGTGAGGCCACCAGTCTCCTCCTAGAATATGTGTAGTGATTCAGACATCTTCGAAAGTGTAGAACCCACAATTACAAAGAAGTATAGAAGAACATGCTAAACTAAAAATTGTCAAGAGGAGCCAGTTGGAATAGGTGGGTGTCCACCAATATCCACCTCGATCATTTGACCTACCGAGTCATTTTTTTCTAACATTCCCCCTATTTTCCCATGACCAAATCTAGCCAAACCTCCCTCAAAGTTAGGGTATCTAGGAATATTTCATGCTCCCCATTATGACCTAAGTCTACGTCTAGACTTACCAGTGAAATTTCAAATTCGGGGTACGCATGCCTAACCAAGTCTTACAGTGATATGCCCCTTTACATATATTTAAAATTTTTGTCAAATCCACCTTGAAATTTTCATTTGAAACCTTTGTCTTGTCATTTATTTTACCAATCTTTGCAAGCTCCATCGACAATCCATCATAACGGTCCATGTTGGACACAGACCTAGTGAGGAGAAAAGGCTATTTTTGGGAAGAGCAGCATGAAAGGAGGAAAGGACAACTGAAAGGAAAAGCAACACATGTGAGGGAAGAAGGCGAGGCGCACATTCAAGGAAGACCTAACGACACTAGGGTTGGGGTTTTTTCAATGTATTGTAATGGTTGATGAGTCAAGAATCTAAATAGGTAGTACTTAGAGGAAGAAAGGAGAGGATTGAGGGACCGACCGAGAGAGAGAGAGAGAGAGAGAGGATAAAGAGAATAGATGGAAGAGAGTTGTAAGAAATGTACTATTTAGTAATATGGTGAGCTAGAGAGGTAGTGAGCGACTCGATCTTAAGGGTTATATCACAGGTTGAGGAGCCTAGTGCAATCTAGTCATCCTCATAGGGATCGAGGAGCCTATTGAAGATAGTAAGATCTAAGATTGTAAACACACACAATGTGATATATTACTAAACATAATAAAGAGCTTGAGAGCTATATATTTGTGGACATACCCCAGGAGGGGGTGAACCACAGTAACATATGTTTTATGTGAATGAATGTATGCATCTTTATGGCTATTAAGTGATGAATGTTAGATAAATGAATTAACTAGTTAAATCTAGTATTTCACATGCATGAATAGAATAACTGCTAGAATCATATGTTAGAATGAATAAATAAAGATTTCAAGATACAATTGTAGATCTCCACTCATTCCCGGGTTGCAAACACCTGAGTATTGCAGCCACCCATAGAGTTATCTCGGCTGAGACTGCGTAGTGCACCCTGTGTGTTGTGTTGCCTTCTGGTCTACCAGAGGGGATGATAGTTTTAGAGGGATTTGTTGGGAGATTATTAAATCTAAACCGGGGTCAATCTATGACAGTAAGGTAGGACCAAAGAATCCTAAGTAGACAAGTAGAAAAACCAACAAATGGTTTTGTTGCCGGTTGGTTGGAACAAGATGGGCTTGAGTGAATGAGATTTGTGGAAGACGCGTCAAAAGAGTGCTAGACCAGACGACAAGACGTTGAGAGAATGAGAATCTAAAAGGGGATGTTGAGACCATGGAATCCAATGAAGGAAGAGATATAGAGCTGGTTGAAAACAAAGGAGTTGAAGTTTGGGTAGAAAGATAACAAAAATCTGAAGTTGATACTGCACAAATATCTGGACAAGTACGTATTCAGTAACTTACATGAAGTATTTTTCTATGATTTCCCACATGTGTTGAATGAGTGGATAAAAAGGTTTAAATACAACCATCCTATAAATCGGATCAAACATATAGAGTGGAATCCTTTAGAGATCGCGCAGTTACAATAAGTTGATAATAAATTTATGCATGCAGTAGATTTCTAGTTAGACAACATTGTTGCAAGATTTATCATAGAATTTGCAGTAGATACAGTGAAGTCTAACAGCGTAGTGTTGGTTGTGGAGCTTGATTATCTTTCTGATTCATAGGTCCTTGCTTTCAGCCATGTTTATACCCCATGAAGTATTTACACCCCAGAAGTGTGTACACTCTTCCATGCAGGGGAGTGCATAGGGGGGGTAACCCCTCTGTGGGGTCCGAGAGGGCTATCCCCCCGGCTGGGGGGTTTGGGGGAAAGAGGGCCCCCAGCGGGGGTTTGGGGGCGAAGCCCCCGAAGAAAAAATTGCCTTGTAAAAGTATATTGTAATTTCTTGTAAATCTGGACCGTTCATTATAAGGTCGTAGATCTAACGATAGAGATTATGTTAGGGTTTTTTTCCCTAGAAGGCAACCCTCTTTTATAAGGGAAATGTATTGCGGGGATATGGATGATGGTGAATATTGTGATAGAGAGAGGAGGCGTGAGAGAAAGAAGAGGAAATTCCAATGGGTTTGTGGGTTATCCGCCATTTTGCTAGATAATAATAAAGGGAAAGGACACAGCAATTTCTCAGTGGGCCCGTAGCCACTAGGTGAATACGCGTAAATCATGTCCTTGTATTTTGTCTTCTTTGTTTGTTTACGCATTTTTTTATTTTATTGCTCAGCAATCATGTTTTTCTAACAAGTAGTGTGAGGAGGCGTGGAGTAACTGAGGAAAATAGGGTTCCTGGTTGAGTGGGAGCAATGTCGGAAGATGAAAGTTTAGGGTCAAGAATTTATGACCAAAACTACAGGTTATGGAAGATGCAGATGGAAGACTATTTATATATAAGAAAGGATCTATTCCTACCATTGAGTGGAGTATAAAATAATCCAACGGCCATGAAGGAAGAAGAATAGGATATTCTTGACAAAGGCTCTAGGAGCAGAGAAATACTGGCCCGAGCTTAGCGACATGGTGGCTTTCAATATTGAAAAGAAAAGACGAGAGGGTTTGATGGGCCGTTGGCCATTGTATGAAAAACCCTCGACATGAATAAGGTATTTATAATGAAGATATTATTTAATATGAAGATGTCGAAGGTGGGTGCGATTTGTAGATCCCATTTAAATGAATTGCTCTGATCCTTATGAAAATCAACTAAGTTTTATGAAAGTGGACTTTGATGATGAGGTTAGGGCTCTTCTAATCTTGTGCTCATTGCCAGGAAATATACCAGATAGCTTGGTCATGGTACATAGTAACTCGTCTACAGTTCAAATACTTTAAAATTTGATGATGTTGTTGGTGTTATGCTTAGTGAGGAAATGCAACAAAAACACGAGGTGAGACATATGGAAATGCATTGAACATGAAGAGCGAGGGAAGACAAAAGGATAGAGGAAAGGGCTTTCGAGCCTTGTGAGAATTCTAGGAAGGCAAGATCCAAATCCAGGACTTGGAAAGATAGAGTGTTGGGTGTGGGAAGAAAAGAAGACATGTCTGAAGAAAGGCTACTTGAGCTCAAAAGAAACAAAGAGATGGACAACAATCGAGGGAAGCAAATGTAGCAGGTGATGTGTTACAAGATGCTGATTATTTACATGGAATAATATTTGAGTCTTGGGTAGTAGATTAGGGAGCTTCATTTCATACCACACACCCATAGGAAACATTTTTCTAGATTGTGTTCAAGGTAATTTTAGGACAAGTTCATTTGGTTGATGATAAACCATGCAAAATTGTTTGGAATTGGAAAGGTAAAAATAAGCAGCGAAATGGAAACCAATGGTTGTTGAAAGAATTAAAACATGTTCCAGATTGCAAAGCAAAATCTGATTTCAACAGGGCAGTTAGCAATTGAAGGTTGTATATCCATATTCTGAATAAGGCGTGGAAGGTCGCAAAGGATCATTGGTGATAGCGAAGAGAGAGAAGGTAGGTACATTGTATCTATGTGCGGTAATATTGACTCTTCTATATCTTTAAGCTTCTACATGAATGGATACAACACTATGGCATCATGAAATTTTGGGACACATGAATGAGAAGGTTATGCAGGTCCTTCACAAAATAAAGTTGTTGCGAGATCTTAAACAAATTGATTTGGAATACATTGAGCATTGTGTTTATGGAAAACAAAGACAGAGTCGTTCTTAGAGTTGGAAAGAAAAGAAGAATGAAAAGGTTAGAGCTTGTGCATCTGTATGGATGTATGGGGAACCTTCGAGAATTATCATCTCTTTTTGGCTCTCATTGTTATGTTACTTTTATTGATAGCGCTAACTAGAAAAACTTGGGTTTATTGCCATTCACGACAAAATCTGATGTTTTGATACTTTTAAGAAATAGAGCTTTAGTTGAGAATAAGAGACGAGGAAAAAGTTTAAGAGTGTCTCTCATATGTCGGATAATGGAGGTGAATCTTGCAGCAAGGAGTTTGATGATTCTTGTTCATACCATGGGATTAGTAGAGAGAGAGCGGTTCCACGAACACCACAAGAAAAATGGTGTGTGAGAAAGGATGAAACGGAACAATCATGGAGCGTGCAAGGGTATGAGATTGCATCCGGTTTCCGCACCGAGTTTTGGGAGATGCTATAGATACTATTGTTTACTTAATAAGCGAGAGGATCTTCCAAGCTCTTTGGATGGTATAATTCAGAGGAGGAATGGACAGAAAAAAATTTAAACTATTCTTTTAGCTTTTCGGTTGGCAAAACATTTTCCATATTGATAAGAAAATAGAATAAAGCGAGGCAAAATCAAGAAGTGTACCTTTATTGGATATGGTGTTAATGATTTTAGTTATAAACATGGGATTATGAAAATAAAAATCATTAGGAGTAGGAATGTCATATTCATTGAGAAGGTCATGTGCAAAGATGAGTTTACGGAAAGAAACGGGAAGCAGAAAAACAAGAATACACGATTGTGATAGATGGAAAAGAAATTCCAAAGGAAACATAAAATCAAAATGTACAACAACGAGGGAAACAAGTACCTCAAACTCATACAAGTGTTGTTGATATCTACCGAGGTTAAGCATACCCACAGGCGATACTCTCCTTCATTATATTATTTATTGTTGGCCGATTCTAGTGAACGAGGAATGGTTATGAAGAACTGTCTGCAGGTAGACACCCAAAAGAATTGGGAGCAAGGCATGAAAGAGGAAATGGATTACTTGGAAAATAACTAGACTTGGGACTTGGATTCCGGTTACGCAGGGGAAAAGAGCATTACCAAAATAAATGGCTTTACAAGTTGAAGGAAGATGGAGGAAAAGCGGTACAAGGCTAGACTTGTTGTTGTAAAGGGGTTTTGCACAAAAGAAGAAATTATAGATTTTGATGAAATATTTTCTCCTGTTGTTAAAATGACTTCAATTAGGACTATTTTAAGTCACTTGTGGTAGTAGAAGATTTGCATCTTAGTGACTAGATGTAAAAACATCTTTTTCTCCATGGGGATTTGGAGGAAGAGATTTATATGAAGCGACCACAAGGGTATGAGGTCGAGCAAGGAGAATTTGTTATGCGGGTTGAAGAAGAGCTTCTATGGCCTAAAGCAAGCTCAAAGGCAGGTGTTATTTGAAGTTTAATGGGTTTATGATAGAACATGGTTATAGTAGATGTCATTACGATCCTTGTGTTTATTTTAAAAAGCTAGAAAATGGAAGCTTTATTATCTTGCTATTGTATGTAGATGACATGCTTGTTGCGAGGGCTAATATCACGGGATATAAATGTACTCAAGAAGAAATTAGCCAATTCATTTGCAATGAAGGTTGGAGTGCCGCCAAAGAAAATCCTTGGCATGAGAATAACAAGAAACAAGAAAATTGCAAAAGCTGACATTGTCTCGAGGTGAGTACAGGAAGAAGGTGTTGGAAGGTTTAGAATGTAGATACAAAACCGGTTATTTTACAGCACATTTGTATTTAAAAGTAACTAAGGAAATGTGTCCCCAAGACATAGGAGGAGACAGAATACCTTAATCCAGGGTCCCTTATTCGTTAGTAGTTGGTAGCTTGATGTATACAATGGTTTACACAAGACCAGACATTGCACATACAGTAGGAGTTGTGGCGGTATATGAACAATCTAGTTAAAGAACATTGGGAGGCATTAATGTGGATTCTCAGGTGTTTGAGAAGTACTACTACACATACATTATGCTTTAGACGTTCAAACACTTTCTATAGGGATATGTTGATTCTAATATGGCAAGTGATAAAGACTGGCCGGGGAGGAGCACCGGTATGTTTTACTATAGGCTGGAACAGCATTAAGTTGATTTGTTGCAAAGGTTGCACTTTCAAAAGCAGGAGCCTTGAGGTATATTTAACTAGAGAGGCTAGTAAAGAATGATTTGGTTACAAATGTTTGTGGAGGAATTGGGAAGGCGGGAGAGCGATTGATTTAATGCTTTGTGGCCGGTTAAGTGACATTCACCTTGCAAAGAACTTCGACCTTCCATTAGAAGACTAAGCATATATAGTTGAGGTACCACTTCATATGATCCTCCTTGGAAGATGGAAAAGAATTGAAGCTAGAAAAGATACACTAGCCAAAATCTTGGAGACATGTTAACAAAGGAGTAACTAGGGAGAAACCGAGTTCACCGGTTTAGGTTGGTCTTCAAGAATGTAGATGAAAATGAGAAATTTTCCGGGTCCAATAAGGTTGAGAGTCCAACATGCTCTGGCTGATGGAGTTGTTGAGATCAGTCTCAAGTGGGAGATGGGTTGGTTGTGGAGCTTGATTATCTTCTGATTAGGAGGTCCTTACTTTCAGTAGTGTTTATACCCATGAAGTATTTACACCTAAGTGTACACTCTCTTCCACGTGAGAATACGGAGAGTACCCCCTCTGAAGTCTGAGGAGCTATCCAAATTTGAAATCTGAGGGTGTGGGCCCCAGTGGAACAGTGGCTTAAAAAAAATGCCTTGTAAAGTATATTGTAATTTCATTGCTTGTAAATCTGGACCCGTTCATTATGGTAATCAGAATCTATGTTAGAATTTATTTTTAGGGTTTTTTCCCCCAGAAGGAACCCTCTTTTATGAGAATGTATTATGACTATGGATGATGGTGAATATTGTATTAGAGAGAGAAATTTATGTATTGCAGCTATGGATGATGGTGAATATTGTATTCTGAGAGAGGAGACTGTGAGAGAAAGAAGAGGAAGTTATAGCGGGTTTTGATGTAGGTTGTATCCCTTCATTTGCTAGATAATAATAAAGGAAGGACCTGACAATTTCTCTGGTGGATGTACCCCACACTGGGTGAACCACGTAAATTTGTGTCTCCCTTGTATTGTGTGTCTTCTGTGTTTTGTTTCTGCATTTGTTTTATTTTATTTCTCTGTGGTCCTATTTTTCTAACACGTAGCAGAGAAAGAGTTTATGAAGGGACCTTGAGGTAGGTATATCAAATCACTATACACTTCTATTAAGATATTACTATATAGAAAAGGTGTAATGACAATGGCGTCAGACAACTAAAATTCCCTTTGTGCATGGGGGGAGGGGGGAAGCATTGATAGGAGAAGGATAAATGGAGGAAGAAAGGGATAAAGGAAAGAAGGAGGATCCCTTGGACCCAATTATGATGGATGAAGAACATATCAAGAGGATCATGGAAACAACTGGACGAACGTGCAGTGGAGTACCCTACCAATATAAGGTGAACACCAAGAAGAGATTCATAGCTACGAGGGAGGGCTTGGAAAGTGATGAAGAAGAGGTAGAGGATATTCAGGCTATGGAGAAAATTGAGGAAATATTGTGTGCGACATATGAGAGGAAGACGAGAGGTCCAAAAGTGGGAATAAAAGGAAACACTCCTATCCATATCAGTGTCAGTGAGGAACCCATAAACCCATGTGCGACTAATACACCAAGAAGAACACCACCATTTAGACAACCAAATTTCGGGAGAAGGAAGATAACACGAAGTACATCTACACAAGGAACAACAACTGGGGGAGACAATTCAGGAAGAATTATTCAAGTATCTACAACGAGAAGAGGTATTAGTTCAACATTTAGGATAACAGGACATGATCCCACCATCAGGTTACCAGAATTCAAAGGAGAGGCATCGGAGGACCCTGAGAAGCATTTGTTTATTTGTGAAAATATATGGGAAGTGAAACATATCACAAATGAGGATGCTAAACTTGTGTAGTTAGCTATCACGCTAAGAGATCGCGCACTGGATTGGTACACAAGTTTAGCTGCAAACAACTCGTCAAGAACAACCAGAACAATTGGAGATATCAAAAAGTTGTTGATAAATGAATTCCAGAAGCCTAGTTCAGAGGATTAATACATGAATGAGATGATAGAGATTAGACAGAAACCAGGAGAATCTGTATCGGAGATTGACCAGAGATTCAAACGAGTGAATGGAAAGCTAAAGTGTGTCATGAAATATATGCAACATAGGCATATGTTCGTCAATTCACTGCTACCACACTTGAAATACCCTTTGTGAAAAGATAAGTTTCAAACACAGGTAGAGGCTCTAGAGGCATCCCTACAACTGGAAGAGAACCAATATCAAAATACAGATCCATCCATAGAGGATCTGAAGGAGGATCTGAAGAAATTAACATTCCAGCTAAACCATAACAAAGGTAAGGACAAAAGAGAAGTCGTTTAGTGTACCACATGTAGGATAGAAGGACATGATAAGAACAAATTTCCAACATTCTCACAATACATGGTAGAAGGAATGCCAAATCCATTGCCAACAGAAGGACTATGGATTGAGATCTGTAATAAGTAGGGGCACGATCCATATCACTGCCCAATGATGAAAAAGTAACAGATAATACCTAAGAGTTCATATTGCAACTTTTGCAAGTCAGTAGGACATGATGAAAAAGATTTCAGGAGCATGGACCTCATGAGGGAAAGAGCATCAGGTGATTATAGGGTGCAAGCATAAATGATGACCGGCAAAGTTGCACCACAGTTTAACCAAGTAACAACCTTGTATAACACTGCGCAGTAGCAGTATAACACTGTGCAACAACAATATAACACTGCTCATCCATAGTGTAATACCGTGCAACCACACTATAATCCCATGCAATATAACTAGGTGCCTCAGTACAATGCACCACACAGAGATCAAGCTAGCTACAGAGGTGGACGAAGAGGAAGATGAGTCTTTGCAAGAGGCAGAGGACCAGTGGTATGCCACAACTGTCAACAACTAGGACACTACGCAAGAGAATGTCCACTTCGACCTACGACATGTATGTATTGTTGCACATCAGATCATGATACATAAGAATTTCCTACACTATTGGGGAAGATCCAAGAAAAGATAAATCAGAACAATCAGAATGTTCAGTGGATTTTGGTTGAAGCAAGGGATGAAGGAAGAAACATCAACATAGTTACACGAGTAGGAGTTAAGATAGAAAATGATGTAGTAAAACAAGATCCAACACAACACCAATGGGTGAAGAAGAATGTCGAACCAAAGAATCAGTTTGATGCGCAAAACGAAAAGGAGATATTCAAGTAGGCCAGACAAGAATTTGTGAAGCCATACATTGCATCAACATCAACTGCACAACATAGTAAGGAAGTACCAACATACAAGATGCCTCCATCGTTGGATCACACCAAAGAAGCACAGCCCCTGGGACAAGTAAGTACGATTAAGGGTTTTTTGGAATCCTGTGTTAAACTACTAAATGATCCATCATCTGTTAAAGTACTACAAAATATGATAGAAAGATGTATCATAGAGGAAGAAGGAAATCTAGGAAAGAAAACAGTTAATCATCTGCATACAAGAAGAAGAACAAGCAGAGAATTCAGATTGAATGCTAACATTGGAGATTTCAACATGGGATATATTATACTGGATTTAAAATCCGAAGTAAATATATTACCCTAGAATACATGGCAATGTATGGGAGAACCCACATTAAGATATTCACCTATTCAACTGAAACCAACAAATCAACACAGAGTTCTACCAATTGGAAGACTAAAAGGGGTGACAGTAGATCTGGATGGAGTGCGCACTAAAGCCGATTTCGAAGTAATAGAGATAATGGATGGCACAACACCTTATCCAACATTTCTTGGCTTGGATTGGGCATTTGACAATCAGGACATAATCAACTTAAAGACGAGGAAGATGACATTTGAGTCAATGGAATACAAAGTCATTACGCCATTGGATCCATCAAAAGGGGAAAGGTTTGTAGAACCTACTTGCTTAGACTTGGAGGAAATTAACCAGTTGTACAAAACAATCACACGAGAATAATATTATATGAACCCAACTTCAGATGGGGTAATCATTTGGAGAAGTATCATGTCATGTGCGTTAAACTCAGATACAGTCTTAGAGAATTGGCAGCAGAGGTTACAGGAAGTCTCCACAAGAAGATGCACAAGAATAGATCATGCAGTGAGATGGGTAGGTACGGATATAAGGGAACCTCCCAGCTTCCATGGGGTGAATGAATTAGAATCATTCTTAACATGATATGAAGATGAAGTGTTAGAAAATCATAGGATCTTAGACCTAGATATAGCACTCAAGGAAACACCTACACGATGGTGGGGTGCACACAAAGAAGCATTCAAGGACTGGTACCAATGTAAGCGGTTACTGCACATCAGGTTTGATGTAGAATAGGAAAGCAACCAACTACAAAAATATGACAGACAGGGGGCACCAACAAAACACGTGGAGAAGTGCAGAACATTATGGAGGATGACACCACCAGCGGAATGGGGATTAAGGGTAACGATACAATTTTCCAAGTGTAAGCTCTTTTGATTCTTCTAAATTGTTTCAACTCCTCTTGGGGAAGAGCATAAGGTATTTCAAGGAATAGGTGTTCTACTCCCTCGTGTTGGGGTGAGTTACTCATTTTGGGAGTACTCTCTGTATGTGGGTTTTCTTGAGAATGACTAGCCATGGAAGTGGGTTGTTTTGAATCTCTAGGCTATGCGAAATATATTATCAGAAATTTCGTTAGCCATTCATTCATTCAGGACCTCCTTCTAGCGCCAATTCTGTTGAGGGGTCCAATATCCCTTTAACTCAACAGTAGGAACCAAAACCACCTTAGAGGCCCAATTAAACTTTGCAGTGTTTGATGGGTGGAATGGTTCTCCATATCTTTCAATGTAGTTAATTTATCGATGGGATTTACTTAGTGATTGACGGGATATCATTTTTTGAAATTTCCTCCTTCAGATTAAACGTTCTCTTTTGTCTTTTCTTTTATTAGATGAGTCTGATAAAGTGAGGTTTGATGGTATAAACCAATTGATATAAGGGATTCTTAACTACTGAAGAAGGTTGAGCCTAGGATAACCCTTGTGCTCTAACATGCAGAAACAATATTCAAACCTATTACAAGTCTATTAATAATATATTAACTTGTTGGTATTTCAATAGTGTCTGAGATATAATTATTGAAAGAAAATACTCATGCAATAAGATGTGTGCAAGAAAAATAGTTTCCTTAGCTCTACCATCAATCACACATTAACACAACGATTTTATTTTCATCATTTAGAACAAAAGAACTGTTAAAATATTGAAACATATAACTTATCAATAGATTCAAAAACTCTTACTCGTTACAACATCAACTACTGAAATAAAAGTTGGAAGTAGTTCCTCCTCAATCCAATCACATAACACCTTTGATGAAAAACAAAATTTTGTCTCTGGTTCTAAACATAACTTCTCAATTAGGGTTGCTCATAAATAATTCTTTACAATTCTCAAAAAGGGGGTCTTTTCCCCAAAACCATCAATACCTCCTAAAAGGTCAATACCCCTATTTATAAAGAATCACTAACTAAAAATATCTTCTACAAGTTTGTGTTAAGTAAAAAAAAAGATTGCCATGTGACGCTTGATCTCTTTGTTCTTTGGAAATCATCTCGTGGTTCTACTAGAGTGGATGACTCTTCTCGTATTCTGACCACTTGACGAAGAGATCCTCGCATATTTTAGCATATGGAAATCTGTGTTGGTCCATTGGGGATGAATGGGTTTATTTCACATCTATTTCCCGTCCTCTATATTTGATGACTTTGGCACTTAAACGCTGGAGAACTACATGAGCCTTGATCGGATGTTCCATAAAATTCTATATTTTACCTGGTGTCATGCTTTCCACCTGCATGATCTCTACTCCCCATGTTTATTCATGCTCTTCATGTCGTTTGACTATGTCATGCAAGTCAACAAAGTATTTGGGTGAATCAAACTCTTAGAGGCCAATGTCTTTCATCTCCCGATTGATATTTTCCCAACTTCTTTTGCACTCAACCCACCTCTTTTGTATCTCTTGCTGAGGTTCTTGGGACATACTTACCCATTATTCGACTTATTTCTTTATCCGGGAGATGCTGCTATCCATCAACACTCAAATGCCATGCTCCTTCTTGTCTCAACCCTTCTACACTACGCTAATGTAGTCAATTCGTTCTATGGCTTGGTATGCCTTTTCATATCATCTCTCCACGTATTAGTGATTTAAACAAAGATAATACTTACCTTTTCGCATCATTTATTCAATTTGGGGTGTAGGTGCGGTTCTACAAAATATGCCACTAGATATGCATTATGCTCAATATTTAAATGCAGTCTTAGGTTGGCAGTGCAGGCGCGGGATATCATGTGGTTCATCGACGATTTCAAATTCTCATTATTCGATCGACACACTGGGTAGAAACATATGCGGAGTTAAATATTAATTGGCCTATTAAATGGTAGAATCCGATCTTATTTTGTGTTGAAAACGTCCCATCATTCCACTAATTTAACAGTTGGATCGGGAGTCGGCGCTTTTCTTTAGACAATTTTTGTTGATACCTCTTGGAAAAAAATCTGACGCCGATCCATCTTGTCGTACAACACTAATGTGGAAATGATGACTTGGAAGTGTGACTAGGCCATGGGAAAACCTAAGGTGACTCGGGATGAAACTAGGTCATACGAAATGCCTACGTGGCAAAGACACATGGTGTTTGAGATTGGCATCTTCGTTTAATCGTGTTATTCAGAATCGGGGATTTTTATTAGAAAAGTGTTTTAACAACATGTCTTGCCTTACTGATGCCAAAAAATTATCAAGGATCAGCGATCGGATATAATTTTAAACAAGTGTTCCTAGATTACCCCCCCCCCGAAACTTGTTGATGCCGAAAATGTATCAGGGATCGGTGATCGACGATGTATCAATGCGAAAATTTTCCTTGATTTAAATCTTTGATATTTCACCGACCCCAAACAAACACATCAGTAATCATCTATCAGAGGTCCATCATGGCCCATGTCAATGTTTATCCCTCTCATATTTTGCCAACGTTGATGGAAAATCAACCGTTTCTTGAATATTCTTTGTGAACAACCAGCAAAAATATACTTCATTTTTTCTGATGTCGATGATACATCAGTGATAGGAGATTATTGTTACTATGTGGTCATTTTACTTGCTCAGATATTTTCAATGCCAAACATAAGCACATGGATCACAATTTTAGTTGCAGATTCTTAGTTAAAATGCCAAGTTATTTTAAGACACAAAGGTTTCACTTTGGTAGGTTCAAATAAATCCAACTTGATCGATGATGAGACATGAAAATGAAATTAGTGATCCCTCCACAACAGACTCAATTCAGAAAGAAAAACAAAAGAAAACAAGTGGTACACAAAAGAGAAAAAAAATTCATAAAATATTTTAGGGTGTGTTGAGCGCTCAACACGTCATAAGAGAGACAAACCTATGATGAACATGCCCCATCAATTTTTCTCAAATCCATCACGTTGTCATTGGGAGTATGTCAGAATATCAATGTATATTCGTCGTAAGAGAGAAATTGTTAAGAACCAAATATCAATATAGCATAGAAAAACCTCAGAATAAGTACTCAACGCCTTGAAAAAGAGATAAATTTAGATAAAGCCTCTTCAAGGGGGAAACCTCCTTATGACCACATAAATTTCCAATTACAAGATGATTCCAAATGAAAATGTCTCTTTGGTATATATAGGATACTAGGAGGTATAATTACAACTAATGGACTCAAGCCGACATAAATAAAATAACATTACTAATATAATATGCCCCAATTAAGGGGTAATGAGCCACTATTTAGGGCTTAACATGCCCCTCCCCTTGAGGCAAGTGTTGCTCGCAATGCTTGAGTAACTCTGGATGCTTCTGTATAAAATACTCATCTTCCCAAGTGGAATATTTAGCCGGTAGTTTCCTCCATTTAATGAGATACTCTGAAATGGATTTATTCCTCAGCTGGATAATTCTTGTGTCAGTGATGGCTTTAGGCTCCAATATGATTTTTACTTCCTCTTCAAGTTCTGTAAATATAGTTTGAACTAATGGCTTTAGGCTCCAATATGATTTTACTTCCTCATCAAGTTCTAGAAATATAGCTCTAAACTGAGATATTGTCACCTATAACCTCTTTAAGCATGAAACATGGAAAACTGGGTGTACTCATGAAGATGTAGGCAACACCAATTTGTATGCCATAGTACCAATCTTGGTAAACACCTTATAAGGGCCATAGTAATTTGGTGATAATTTACGTCCTTCTTGGCTTGCTTGAGGGACATCTATTTGTATGGTTGTAGTCTCAAAAACCCCCCTAGTAATTAAAACTTTTCAATCACATGTTGATATGCTTGTTATTTCATGCAATTTTGTGCTAAGGAAATTAGGTTATCCTTTAATATTTGAGAACTTTGTTGTTGATGCTCGATGTGACTAGTCCACTTGAACTTTAGATTTTATTTTAGAGAAGAAGGATAGGAGGGTGGTATCCTATAGAGTGCCATTAATGGTTTCATTTTTGTTGCAGCATGAAAGGAAGCGTTATACCACCATTTTGCCTTAGGGTAACCATTTGAACCATTGTGTTTGTTTATCGAGACAAAGCAATGAAGGTAGCCTTCTAGACATTTTTCACTATCTCTGTTTGTCCCTCAGATTGAGGATAATAGGGATGAGCTACGAGCCAATTGGAGTACCCAAACAAGAAAATAATTCTTTTGTCAAACATTGTCCAAGAAGATGGGATCTCTCACACTTACAATAATCTTTGGTCTTTCATGTAGATTTGAACTCCATGAATGTGGTGGCAACTGCATCAGATTTTGAAGGGATGAGAGAGTGCACAAAAGTGTGCATACTTGGTCACCTATCAACAATCACCATGATGATGCTCTTTTCCTCCACTTGTGAACCCCGGGTGGATGAAATTCAGGAAACCTCCTCCCAACGTTTAATTTGGATGGCTAATGGTTGTAAAATTGGTCTTAATTGTTTCCACCTTATTTTGTTGTCAAACCAAACATTATTCCACAAACCTTTGAACATCGCTTTAAGTCCATCCCAAAAAATCCTTCTGGACCCCATGGTAGGTTTTCAAAAAATCCCGAAAGGCCTCCCTCACCGAGAGAGGTGTAATTCCAATAGTACCTTTTTTGAGTTGGGAGTTCTACATAAATATAAGAAATATTTGTACCATAGTGAATCATTTTCCATGTAAATGTATCCATGCATTGTTATCCTACTACAACCTTCAATGAGAGTCCACACTTTTCGTCATTCTTCCATTCACCCCCTTGCCTCTATTATCCACCCAAGTTGGATGATCAATATAACACAAAGAAAGGCCCCCAACATCTTCATCCCTTCTTTGAGAGTGCATTTGCCACAATGTTTTGCTTCCCTTTTTTTATAGACGATTTCAAAATTTTAACCCAATATCTTGTCACCCATTTTTTGCCTTATGAAGACTTTTCCAAGAAGTATTTAAGACTATCATGATCCGCTTTGACCTTGAAGTGCTTTTACCTATTAGGTAAGGATGCAATTTTTCCAATGCATGTAGTATTACATCATTTTGTAAATGGGTTTGTGTAAGTCCTTTCCCTTGAGTGGTCAACTTTCAAAAGCTGGTCTTCTCCTTCTTATTACATTGGGACAACACCAGTTCCATTTCCGGAGGCATCACATTGCACAATAAAGTTTTTTTTGAAGTCTGAGGGTCAAGACAAGCTCTTTGCACATCACCTCTTTAAGTTGTTCAAAATATTTAGCTCTCCTCTGAGTCCATGAAAATGCATCCTTCTGTAGTTAGTGTTGTTAAAGGCGTCGCTATTCTTCCATAGTGACAAACAAAATTGCGGTAGTAACTTGTCAAACCGAAAAACCATCTAATATTCTTCAATGTTTTGGGAATCAAGCCTAGTCCATCATGGCCTTAATCTTGTTAGGGTCTACCTTGAATTCCTCATGAGGATACAATATGACCCAAATACTCTACCTCCTTTCTCTCCACAAAGAAACATTTCAATGGTTTGGCATATAGTTGTTTCTCCTTAGTAGTTGTAGCACCTTGTCAACATGTTTTCCACATGATCCTCCCAAGACTTTGCTATAGATTAGTATATCATCAAAAATACTAACAAAAATTTTTCAAAGGAAGGGATTGAAAATAGAATTCATCAACCCTTGAAATGTGGAAGTTGCATTTGTAAAGCCAAAAGGTAATGACCAAAAATTCATAATGGCCTTCATGAGTTTGGAATGTTGTTTTGGGATATTCTCCCCTTCATTATAATATGATGATACCCATGAATGAAGATCCAACTTTGCGGAAATAGATTGCTCCATGTAGTTCATCTAAAAATTCATCAACTATGGAATGGGAAAATTCATCTTTAATAGTGATCTTGTTGAGCTCTCTATAATCTGGACAATACACCATGAGCCATCTTTCTTGGAATACCATTACCACCGGTAGAGTAAGAACTTTGGCTAGGTCTAATAATGCCATACTCTAACATTTCTTCAACCATGTGCTCAATTTCACTCTTCCTGGGAATAAGGGTATCTGTATGGTCTGGATGTTAGGAGGAACACTCCTGTGCATGAGGTGAATATCATGATCATGATTTAAGTGGGTAGCATTTGGGGAATATCTTCAAATACTTTTGAATGCTTATCAATGATCCCTTTGAGATCTAAAAGGAATAGATGGCTTATATATTTGAACATATAATGAGCATAGTTGTGAAATAACACCTGATGCCCCTTTTTCAATAATTGTGTCATTCCATTGTGTTTATCACCTTACTGGGTTTCGTGGATACCTCTTAACTCAATTTCTTTTCCTTCCAATGAAAATTCCTTCTATGAAAAAGTTCTTGGCAAATTAAAGCCATTGTTCCTAATGATTGTAACCATTGATTCCTAAGACAACATCAACACCACCCATGGTATAGAAATCATTGGATATTCATTACATATTCCCATAGTAATATTGATCTTATTTTCTTGAGTAATTGATAGCTCCTCCATATGCAACCATTACTAAACTCGCACTCGATATACAAATAAATTGAGAGCTTTCGCTAATTTATAGTGAATGAAATTATGAGTACCTTAATCAATTAGGACTATTACCTTTTCCTTTGATATATCCTTCATCTTGAGGGTTTGAGGAGTGCTAATTCTAGCCATTGCATTACATGATATCGTGGTCAACTCTTTAGATGAAATTGATCTCTAATGCTTTCATCTCTTGAGATGGTTCTTGTTCTCGTTCTTCTCTTCTTCCTCTTCACAATCTATGTAGAATAATTCTTCTCACCTCACACTTATGTCCCTTACCTGCATTCTTGTTGTCACAATTAAAGCATAAACCTTTTTCTTTCTTTCCTCCAATTGTTGAGGTGTCAACCTTGTAGGTTGAGGTGTTTTAGAAGAAGGAGCATTATTCTCTATATATGTTAGTATTGGTCCCTTCTAGTATCCATAGCCATATTTTTACTTTCAACATTTCTTTCCACCCTAATGCATTCTCCACGATTTGGGTTCCCAAAGCCGAACCTCATGTTGAATGTTATGCTTTAAAGTTCCTATGAATACATCAATCAAGTCATATCTTGGAATATATGTTACCTTTTATATTCAATCTTTGGAAGTTCTCAATGTGCTCAGAATCGAACCCTTTTGCTTTAGATTTATCAATCAAGTTAAATAAGGTTTTGCCCTTGTGAACCTCATAGCCCTGCTATCATTTCTTCCTGGTGAAAATTGTCCAAGTGATGAGTATCTATGCAGAACAAAGCCATAGATACCATACAAATTGATTGGGTTCTAAATATAAAGAAGCAATTTGTGTCTTTTGTGTATGTGGGTACATTATGTAGATCAAAGAATTGCTCCATCTAAAGTATCCATATGATTGGGTCCTGCCATCAAACTTCCTCATATCGACATTAGGAACGTGGTTCTGCCTTAACCCAAAGTTGGAGTTTCTTCCATTCTTGATTCATCTTCCTTGTGTCCTCATCATGAATTTCTTATGGGACACATTTTCACTTTCAGGTGTCCTCTCTATTAGGAAATTTTTCATTCCTTCCATGATCTCCCTTTTTAAACCATCCATCTTAGTATCCATTATTGCCTCTAGTTCATCTTTTGTCACTGTCTTCTTTTGTAATTCATTTATGTACCTAGGCATTTCTTCACCTTCATCAATAGTCCAAGTAGGACTGTCTGGAGGATTATTTGGTGTAGAATTTCCCTTTTTGGGTGGCATGTTGGCCAAGTATCACTTTTGAACCTTGATTTTGAGGTGGTTCTACTATACAATATTTATTCTGTTGTATCTCCAAAGTTTCGTCCCTTCTGGGTATGGAAATTTATTTTTTGTATTTCTCTGATATTTCTTCTCTGCAATGCCACAAGTCTGATCAATATTGGATGTGCCAAGTGGAATTTACGGTAAATTCCCCACAACTTGCTGATTTTTGGCCTTTCTAGGAGATCTCACTTGTATATCGTTCCCCGCACAAAATAATGGATATAAAATTCTAAAACTTGTACCAGAAATACTACAAGATGTCCACTATCCAATGCAACCAGTCTTACTCAATTTGTATACTCTAGGAAGAATTTATTATTTTTTTACGTGGAACACCTGCTTGAGACTAGTTAATAGGACTAGTCAGATACCCTATCTTCCATAGGGTGTATATACAAATTTAAGATGACCCATAAGCTGAAATTTTTACCACAGATACCTTACTAATTTCTATGAATATTCTCTGGATTTTAGAGTTTGAAACGTTATAGAAAAAAAATTATAGCAAAAATTTTGCAATGACTCAGTTCAAGATGATTCTAGAACCCTATCTTACATAGGTTGTATCTCCGAAAGTATAATGCCTTAGGAGATTAATTTTAACCCAACATACCTTGATCTGTCTACTAAATATATTCCAAGTCGTTCCTTCTGAAATGTTGTAGAAAAAACATTATAGCGAAACTTCCAAGGTGTCTTAGATGTAGTAGCGAAACCCCCAGACCTTGAGCTTTGATAGCATATGTTAAGAACCAAATATCAATATAGCATATAAAAACCTCAGAATAAGTACTCAACACCTTGAAAAAGAGATAAATTTAGATAACAAGCCTCTTTGAGGGGGAAACCTCCTTATTCCCACATAAATTTCCAATTACAAGATGATTCCAAATGAAAATGTCTCCTTGGTATATATAGGAGACTAGGAAATATAATTATAACTAATGGACTAAGGCCAACATAAATAAAATAACATTACTAATGTAATATGCCCCAATTAAGGGGTAATGAGCCACTATTTAGGGCTTAACAGAAACATTAGTGACAAATCATCGACGAATGTGCCCCATTAGTTTGTCACAACTCCCTCGTGTTTTCTCTCTATTTCGTTAGAATAGCGACAAATCAAAAACAAACTTTCGACAAAATATCATCAGGATCTCATCGAATGATCAAAAGGATACCGATGAATAGGTTGTATTTATGATGGTAACTAAGAGAGGAAGAAATCATTACTTTAGTTGAACCATCGATGAAAGATTTCTTCGATGGTCTGACAAACTGTTATTATTTATTAAAAAAAAACAACTATACTAAGGATGCATGCTCTTCTGACCTAGAGAGCTTAATTTTTCTTTTTTCAAAATCTACAAAACAACATGAAACAACTTTCATGAATCCATTGGAGAATGCTTTTCATTTGAAAGTTGAAATTATGTAAAAGTATGAAGTCCATGTAATGTTTGAACCCATAATGAATCTTTATGAATTGAACACATTCAAACCCATGCAAACCAAACACTCAAGATAGTTCCTTGTGTTATCTTAAGACAATGAATTTTAGTGAGATAAGGGTCCAGGTCTAAACAGGTGGCCAATTGAGTTCTAGATAGGGTTTTATTAACTGTCGAAGGAGGATTTTCTAGAAATTTGGAAGAGTTCAAAGATTAAAGGAAAATTATTAAATCCATAGAATGAAAACATATATGCTTGATTCATAAGAAAAATAACCCAAAACCTTTTGAGGAAAGTTTTCCCTATTTTATTGCGTAATGCACTATTTAAAATTATAGCAAACATCATAGCTTCTAATCTTAAGCCAATTATATCAAAGTCAATATCCTTGGAGCAATTTAGGTTTTTAAATGACAAGAAAATCCATGATATATTGGTAGTGGTGTAAGAGGCTCTAAACCAATCAAAATAAAAGAATTTCTTGACTTTAACATAAAATTGGACATTTCCAAGTTATATGACAAAGTATCCTAGATTTATCTTAGACTACCACTTCTACATGTAATGTTTATCCTTCCTCTAGTAAATTGGATAGAGGGTTATTTGTCTTCAATTTATTTATCGATGCCTATAAATGTTTTAGTGCATTATTTTTTCTAGCCTTCTCGATGGTTTGGAGGAAGGGGGGCCATTACAAGTCTCTTATTTCCAATTGTCACTGAAAGTGTTAGCATGTTTCTAACTTAAAAACACATGAGGGACAAAAGGTATCAATATGACCATAAAACATATTTTAACTCACATCCTTTTGGTCAATGATGTATTATGATTTAGGAATGGTATATATGATGATACTCACAAGTTTTAGGAAATATTAGATTTATATATGAAATCCACAAGTATGTAAATACATGTGTAAGAAAACTCTTTAGTTATGCATAAGATCTTAAAGGGACAAATCATATGCCTCGATAACATTCATTTAAAGGTTAGTTTTCATAAGGGTTTAAAGTATCATGTTTTCCAGTAGATGCTAATGAATATGGATTTAATCATTCGATCTAGGTATACACAAAAAATTATCCTGGGGTGAGGCTATTAACTTTTTTCAAGTCAATTTTAGAGGTAACTTTGATCTATTGGTACTCAATTGCACACATTTTGGTTGGGATTCAATTTTCAGTTTTCTATGGAGAGGGAAAAGAGACTATGATTTTATGGCATGGGTTAATTGGCGAGGGTTGTTGAAACCAAACAACCTATGATATGAAGGCGTAAAGAAAATTAAAAATATTTATAAAGGAACGAGTACGAAAAATATCTAGAGGCTCTTCAAGGGTAAAGTTCTATGGCATCAAAACATGAGAATAAAATAAATAGATCCATTTTCTTTCAAGGAGTGGATCTGAAAGGAACCAAAGACTCATCAAAATTATTTTATTATATGGAAAACATTGGTGGATTCTTTCCCTATTATAAGTTCATGGCTATCATGGAAGATTGTTAATGGGAGGAAAGTTGGGATGGGGTTAGATCCATGGCTAAGGAAAAAGGTTCATCTTTCCTGTCACCGGAAAAAAGAACTTTCCAATAGCAGAATGTTGGGCCATATGACACTCTTGTAATGAAATTATTTTCCAAAATTGTCGACTCTCTCCGAAGAAGGTATTTTATAGAATTCTATATTTTTATGAAGAGTATAAAAACTTGGTTAAGGATCCCCATCAAAGACATATTGATCCATTTATGATTGATGAATGAAAGCCATGGTATTTATTTGATGTATCCTCCTATGACAATCCAAAAACGTGTGGAGCGGGGGGATGTCTCTAATTAAACCATTCTCATGTTGTCTTCATGTCTCTTGGAATGGGATCAAGATATGACAATTTGGTAGAGATATTATCCCTACTCAAACTAGTTATAAACATAATGGTAGTAGACTTACAAGGATATGAGACTAAAATTTTATAATTGAATAGCTAAATGGGAACTCAAACATAAAAAATGCAGGACTATATGTGGTGATAAATTATATTTTGGAAATGAAGGTATGTTTGCAAACTATTTTTCTCACCCATGTTTTCAAAGAACACAACAACAAATTCGAATTCCTTGCAAAAGTAGGGCTATCTATGAAGGTTGGTTTGATAGATGTAAAGGAGGAGAAGGATGGAATGGCCTTTTGTAGCCATCCATTCACTTTCCTATAATTCCATTTTTACCTTTCTTTTTTATTTTTTTGGATATTGAGGATGTGCACAATCTTTCTATTGATAGTTATGAGCTTAGTTTACTCTATATTTTGGTAATATATTCTCTTCATGTGTAGGATGGATCATGTTTTTCTTTTTATGGACTTTGTGTCCTTGAGTGATATGGTATTATTCTATATGTATTAGTGATGTGTTGACAATTTGGTATTTCTATAGATGATGGGATTTGATGCTACGGGAATTTTACTAAATGCATTTCAATTTATTTTTCAAAATAAAAACAATGGAAAAAAAAAGGTAACCACATTTTGTTGGAAAAGAGTGAATTACTCGTTTGGAAACATGGTCATTTTGTTATTGGATAGTGTGGTAGAATCAAATTTGGTCATGTTCATCAAAAAAATTCGGTACATGTCCTTATTTTATATGAAATCCTCTATACCCTGTTGCATGTGGGTATAAGAGGCAATATCAACTCTACTCCAATATATTATGCATGGAAACATTCTTCCATCTCTCATGTTTGGTTGAACATTCATTTTCTAAGTATTGGATATATATATTAGGAGGTTATTATAATGTCCAATACCATTGAGTGTCAATCTAAAAACATTCATTTTCTAAGTATTGGATATATATTAGGAGGTTATTATAATGTCCAATACCATTGAGTGTCAATCTAAAAAATATGAAGAACATGGTTATGACTCTAACTTGGACACTTGCCAATAACTAATTTTATACTTTATAGAATCAAGTATGGGATTTTTATAGTTTTCCTTCCTTCCAGAAATTATGGGTTTAAGATAAGATAAATCAATTTTATCAATTTCCACAAGATAGTTAAAATAGAAATAAAGAGTAAACAAGAAACTACATCTAACTTTTATACTTGATACATATCAATAAGAACATGTTTCAACAAAAATATGGTTTTATGGACATCAAAATGAATCTAATAGTACTATAGCAACCCTTGATGATGACTCCTCACAAGATATTATTCATATTCTCAAGAGAATTATGGCAAGGATCTCCATTGCCTCTCACACACATCATCCTAGTAATCACTGTCCTCAGTAGTCAAAAGTGTGATATCTATGACTCACCTAAAATTTGTGGCTATTGATATGTTGTTTAAAATATATGAAATTCAAGAAGAAGTGATAACCCAAAGAACCTTATACATATACCTAAGGCCTCACGAGAAAGAAAAAAGATTTATGACCTTAGGAACTTTGAATTTAAGAAATTTGAACATATGAAACCTAGATGACCTTAAGAACTATAAATCCAAAATATTTATTTCTTTGTTCATCAAATTTAAGTGGATTTTGACTAAAATCCTCTATATGGTGTTAAAGGAAAGAAGGTTCTCCAACTCTAGATCCAAAACTTGTTGTTGGACCATCCGTTGGAAATGATCCAAGTGACTAGTATGGATGAAATAACTTCGAAGTACCACCAGTGGGAATTCTTGTTGATTGAACTAAAAGGATATTTAAAGTTGGCATTAGGAAAAAAAACCATGGGGAGTCATTTCAATAGGCCTTGATCTAGGAGTAATTTGATCAAACTTTGATGTGGGTGTTGGATGAATCTTCTAATGTCGTGTTGAGGGAAACATCTCATCATCATTCAATGGTAACTAACCATCAAAATGTCTAGGCTTATATTTTATTGAATTCTTTTTAAATTCCTTCATGTCTATAACTTGTCTTGATGCATAGACTGAAATCCACCTTCTTCACCTATTATTGGAGGAAATGAAGGATCCTACATTCCTATGAAGGAGTTTTCATTCCTATGAGGAAATGAAGGAGCCTGCATTTATAAGTACGATGTGCTTTGTTTCTATGGAAACCTTCAATTTATTAACATAACATTGAATTTTATCTAATTTTTCTATGGTATAATTAGTCTCATTGAATTAGATGGAAGTGCTTAAGGAATCTCAACTCTAATATTCTTTCACCAATAATTATTATAATAGTAACTGGTTAGTGGAGAATGTTTAGAACTAAAATTTACTATTTTATTAGAGGAGTGGGGCACCAAGTGTCTAAGGTTCCAAACTTCCTCAAGCCACCTCAAAACTCATTCCATTTTTGTAAATTTGGTCATGCAAAAGTTGGGGGAAACTCAACATACAAGAAAGGATTAAAGGATAGTGTTGGGTATTTTAGAAGGGTTGGAAATTTTGTAGTTGAAGAATGGGGTTTCTCTAAAGACCTTGGGGCCATACTATTTTTTTGTATCAATATCTAGTACAAATAGAAAATAAAATCTTCAATATAATTGTATGTGAGACACAGCCATCAAAGGGGTGTTATGTTCTTAATTTTAGTAGTAGTGACACAACCATAATAATTTTTCAGCATCGGTAGTGGCAGTAATAAAAAATACATAGTCAATTTTAGATCCTACTCTTCTTCTTGCAGAAAAGAATAAGAACTTCATATCAGTGGTTTTCATAATTTATGGTAGCTTGCCAATTTTTTCAGAATTATCATTTGATACCGGAATACTCAACATTACAGTTCCATCTCCTTCAAACAGTGGTTTTCATAATTTATGGTAGCTTGCCAATTTTTTCAGAATTATCATTTGATACTAGAATACTCAACATTACAGTTCCATCTCCTTCAAACAATCTTCAGCATACTCTTTTTGGCCCAAGCATCCAAGCACCCGAGGACAGTTGCATAAGAACATAGCTTACTTTTCCATATGAATATATTTAGATCAAGATAGTACCTGCATTTTTAATATTTTTAGTGATTACAAAGTTTTTTGGTAGCTAATGGAATTTCCTTGTGAAGTGTTGTAGCAACTAGATTTTTTGCATAAGACTATTTTCAGGGACTATCTTTGTGCTTTAATTGCAAGCAAATGAGGTTGAATTAAGGAATTATGAGACATGGGTTTTCATAATAATATAACAAATTGAGAAATACGAGGGAAATATTTTCATAAAGTGCATGATAAGGGATGTATGGGCATGTTTTCAAACAATATTTTATGAAAATTTCCAAAATTTTTGTAACAGTCTGTGTTACTAGATATCATGTACTCCATAATGCACATCTTCATCAGCCTTGATTATTTTGCAACATATGAAACTTCATTTTTCTCTTGGTTCTAGTGCACATCATTTTTAGATCCTATGTTCTCTCTTCTATGGTCTCAACTTCAATATACATCACGGTCATATGTCAGTCTAAACTTTCATAAAGGTAAACTTGAGGTAAAACCAGTCTTGAAACATTTTAATTTGTTAAATATTTAGGAAATTATGGTGAGAAATCATTGTAAGCTTGATATTACTATCATATATATGCCATGATTCCACTTTTTCATCTCTTTAATTTTTCAGACTACCTTTTCAATATGATTCATGCTTCATTATTGAACCTCTTATCATCATTTTAGCACATCATCATACATCCCTTAATCCTTTCCATTTTTTATTCATCATGATACAACATGATGATACTTTGACTGTAATAAGTATTATGGAAGTTTTTTTTGCTTCCATTGAAGGAAACTAGGATACAAATATTATTCATTGTGATAGCAACCAAATTCAGAATGAAGGATTCCTCTGCGGGGTTCCTTATTCATGTAGCCATTTCAGAAAAATAATTTTTAAGAAAGGGCCGACGGCATAGTTCTCCACTATCATAATATATGTCACAAGAAGTATGGATAAACAAAAACAATAGAACAATGTACAAAATTTTCTATTTAGCATGTTATTCAATGTACCACCAAATAAAACATGCATAAGTAAAGTGCAACTGAGATGAGCAACAAGAGTTCATAGGTGTCTTTATAACAAGCTGAAAAATAAGAGAACTTTTCTTTTTGAACATGAGTTTTTGTATACATCATACATCAATCACTGACCCTACTATGCTTATGTTTGATCATCATGAATGTCATACATAGTGCACTTATCCCTCAAGCACCGTTAAAGAGCATCCATTCACATATAAGATTCCTTACTTCATTTGCATGAGTACATGCAAAGATATCGGTGTGGGGGAGATGTTGGGTCACTATTTTATCACCTTTTATGTCATTTAATTCATTCTTTTAACCTCATCCTTCACTCATTGATCCGTCAGGATTTTTCGAAATGACTTATGGTTGAGTTTAATTAGCATGCATTAATTGACCATTGGGAAACTTAACGAAAGAGAGAGAAAAGAAAATGAATTATACAGTCATAGACATATATACAAATCTGAAATACAGTAAAGAACAGCAAACCATAATGCACAAGTCTGATAACGGAGTTCGACAACCTTGCCTACGTCTCCGGGCCTTTTCTCTGTGAGGGAGGCTTCTTGATTTCTTTTTGAAAGTTTATTAGTACATCTTTACAAATGCCGATTGGCTCCTAGACTGATCTGGTATTGTTCGCCATGATCTCTAGAATCTTGCACAACTTACGGCACCTGAAACGGATATACCGAACTCTCCGAAATCGTCCGACAGCATCTCTACCTCAACAGCTCCTCTGCCTCAAACTGGCTTTATCTTGGCCTTGCATCAGCATCTCTGCTCTGAATGCTCTCCAAAAGATTCCAACTCTGACCAAATGGCCTCAACATGGCCTTGGTTAAATAGTTGGGAAAGTTGGTTTCAATCTCTAACTTCCTCCATGAGTTTAGGCCCAAAAAAAGCCCAATAACCCTTAAAAAAGGATTAATTACATTAAAATTACACAAAGTGGTTTGAAAAACCCACTTGTAACTATATGGTAATTTGAAAACGGGCCTTAAGCCCCCGAATTCGGGCGCAGCCCCTCTTTAAACGGTCACATGGCATATCATATGGCCAAGCGCTAGCCCTTTGGGCTAGCGCTGGCCTACTAGCCCTTGCGCTCTGCACCTGGTCGTATATGGCATAGACATGTGCCCTTGGCTTATACCATAACCGTGCCAACTTAACCGTTTACATAACCGTTCACATGTATAAACCGTAACCATAACCATTGTTTAACCGCCGAGGTCATAACTGTTGGCTAACCTCCGCCGCGCTCCCGGTCGTATCGGGTGATCACATGAAGTGGCGTTTGCGCCGAGGGTTGGGGCTTGGGTCCCGACCCTTTTTCCGCCGGTCAAAACCCTCCACGTAACATAAATGCAATATATCCCGCCGATATAACAAGAACCATGTGGTAGCGTGTTGGCAACTCAAGAATGGCGAAGACTTTGGCATAGTGGAGGTCACCGGTTCGATTCCGGTCGGCCCCAAACAAACTTTTGACATAGCCATCATTGGCTAATCCCGGGGTGCCACGTGGCAGCCTGTGATTGGGCCACGTGGCACTTTTTCATTCGCCTGAACAGTGCCACGTGTCAACACCTGATTCGTCCACGTGAACCAACCAGAAGATGCCACGTTTCCATCGCTGACTCGCCCACGTCACCTGCCACGTCAGCGCGCCATACTTCCATGTCA